>JAGDYQ010000006.1:7775191-8057691 GCA_021962125.1 Bulinus truncatus
AAGATAATATATACATATAGTGCTACATGATAACCACTTAAACAATATTTAGTGACTGCAAGTTATGGAAGAAAAGAAAAACAAAAGGTTCAGTAGAACTCAAACTAAACAAAACAAAGAGCTACACATTTAGCCGTCGTACTTATACCGTCTATTTTACACTAGGTCAGGTCTAGGAAGGTTCTTGCAGTTTAGTTTTGGTAATTGAAAAAAAAAAGAATTAAATGGCTTTATTCTATGTAAGGAAAGACGGTAAAATGATGTTAGAACCACCAAAAATAGAACTTTGAACTGATGTTGAACCACCAACAATAGAACTTTGAACTTATGTTGAACCACCAACAAAAGAACTTTGAACTTATGTTGAACCACCAACAATAGAACTTTGAACTTATGTTGAACCACCAACAATAGAGCTTTGAACTTATGTTGAACCACCAACAATAGAATTTTGAACTTATGTTGAACCACCAACAATAGAACTTTGAACTTATGTTGAACCACCAACAATAGAACTTTGAACTTATGTTGAACCACCAACAATAGAACTTTAAACTTATGTTGAACCACCATCAATAGAAATTTGAACTTATGTTGAACCACCAACAATTGAACTTTGAACTTATGTTGAACCACCATCAATAGAACTTTGAACTTATGTTGAACCACCAACAATTGAACTTTGAACTTATGTTTAACCACCATCAATAGAACTTTGAACTTATGTTGAACCACCAACAATAGAACTTTGAACTTATGTTGAACCACCAACAATAGAGCTTTGAACTTATGTTGAACCACCAACAATAGAGCTTTGAACTTATGTTGAACCACCAACAATAGAACTTTGAACTTATATTGAACCACCATCAATAGAACTTTGAACTTATATTGAACCACCAACAATGGAACTTTGAACTTATGTTGAACCACCATCAATAGAACTTTGAACTTATGTTTAACGTGTCCCTCATTTTTTTCTATCATATTCGGGTTACTTCCACTATGTCACATCTGGTTGTACCAGTGATAAAACCTCAAGTTAATTTCAGTGTAGTAGTCCGGCGGTTGTGATGTTGTATTAGTATTGAATTGAATTTGTCTGCGGTCCCCTGAAAACCACTTCATTAACGGAGTGTTAATGTTATTGTCTTAAAATCACCCCCCCTCCCCCCGTTTATTTAAGATTTGCTATGACAGACAAAGAGCTGATTCCAAAAAACCCAATCATTATATGTGAGGGGTGATTTTAAATGTGATATAAATGAATTATATTTTTGTGCACAAATTTTCATTCGAATAGACAATGTGAATATGTATTTAGTTGTGCTATTTATGTCCCAACGCTGTCACGTGTGATTTAGTGGCCAACAGCATCAGCAAGTTTTTATTTTTTAAATAACAGTTTAGGACGGGGTCTGCAGACATTGACGGAATCAGCGTCTTGAGACCTTGTGAGAAACTGAAATCACAGGGTCACGAGACGTTCGATCAGCGAGGCAAGCAGTTAAAAAGACATTTCGTTTCCCCCCCCCCCACCCCCCAACGAAGCAAACCATCATCTTCAGAGTGTGAGAGGGCCCGTGGGGTCATACACGTGCCACTACAGAAGTGGGTCATTGTTTCTCACTAATTCCGGACTCTGTGTGACAGAAATAATGTATCGATCATCTCGCCGATAAATCAGTCATGGCCATTACCTCATCAAACATCTCACAGCTTTATTTATTTGTGTGTTGTACTTCCCAGCACGCGACATCAACCGTCAGCAGTTGTTAACGACGGTTCTCCCCTCAAGATATTTGTCTTTTAATTCTTTGGTTCGCGGCATTCCCCCTCCACCCCGGCCCCCCCCCCCCTCTTGTCATTACTCTGTACCTCTCACCTCTCTTAGTTTTTCCCCGTGTCATTAAAGATCTTCTTGGCTCTAACCATCTGAGAGTAACTCCAATAGTTTCAGAACACTTTTCCCTAAATTGTTTTTTATTGATTGGGGTTTGTTTTTGGACTGTCGCTTTTTATTTTTTATCTTTTCTAAATATTGTCTTTTGTGACAAACACTAACATCATACACAACGTCCGCCTGTTAATTTTTGTTTGTTTTATAGATGCATTTCAGCAATAGAAACTCAGTATCACAAAAGTCTTTCATAGAATTAAGTTGTTGGTAAATTTAGATGGTCACTGGAAAGAACCGTCAGAGTTCAGCTTTCACCAAATGTTTACTTTCAGATGACACACTACAACATTTCTATGACTTTAACAATGAAAAGTTTTGTAAATTATTTCAATTAACCACGAGTTCATGAATAATAGTGGTTGAGTTTAGAACTCTGATACTGGCATCAGTTGAATTGATCCATAAGAAAGAAATAATGTCCCCTGAAAAAAAAAATACATTTATGGTTGTTGGTTTGTTTTTAAACATACTGAACAGAAGGAAAAAAAAAACATTTTTTAAAGGAAATAAAAAAAGTAGACATTTTTCTGAAAGGAAATAAAAAAGTAGACATTTGTTCTGAAAGGAAATAAAAAAGTAGACATTTTTCTTAAAGGAAATAAAAAAGTAGACATTTTTATGACTTGAATATTTCTAGACAAATTAATTTGTCAGCATTTTTTTTTTACTTTTCTTATATATTCGTTTTTTTTTTGTCTTGATAAAGTAAAAAGGTTAATGAAAAATGTTGTGTCTGGGGATCTTTTATGTAATATCTTGGTCTCAGTCTGTAGAACAGGAGGAAACCAATGTGGATTTTTTCTAATGAATGTGTGGCCAGCAATTCAATGGACAGATTTGAAAATCCCTTCATGGACACTTTTTTAAAAAAAAAAACGGAATCAGTGGAAACTGTTTTTATAATTTATTTTTTTTTCTGTTGGCTTCTAGTGCCATCGATGATAAAACTTTACATGTACGTCCATAATGTTACAATAAATAGATTGTACGCGTGTCATAATAATATTGTACAACATTACTTCCTTGTTCTTTACCATTGACAAAATGTGATCTTCAAGTCTTTTATTATTATATTATCACTGTTAATTTTAATTGTGTTTTATCTATTTATAGAACGGTCCAGTTTGTAGGATGTAACCTTGATTTTAAACGGCACATACTAGTTTCCTACTCAAATCTGCTTTTGATCGAAAGGAAGAATACTGTTTCCTATTAAGGCTTCTTGCCTGCGTCTTTATCGATAAACGTTTTTATAAAATATACTGTTTTAAATATTTTCGTTGCTTTTGAATATAAGACGTAAAAGTGTCTAAAATATTAAATTATTCTATTCAATGTTTTTTTACAACACATTGCATTTTTAAATTGCTTAAAAAATTATGAAGATATCGGATCTGTCTGAAACCAAAAATAACTGACTACTGCTCAGACTAGGGGAAGCTATTAAAAAATATAGAAATAAATAAAAATAAGGAAGTTGGCATCTTGCTTTATATATTTCAACACTATAAATTCTGCATCACAACATTCTTCAACATTGTCCATGTCAGAAACAAACGTTACATCATATTGTCATCCTGTTATCTTGACTCAGTGGTTAGTGTTAGATTGGTAAGTAAGATATGTCTATCTCTTAGATTCTAAAAACCATTTATTTGACGGTCGGTTTTGTATTGCCCTTATTTCATCCCAACCATAGCGGATAGCCCACAGGCCGTGGAGGCACCACGGTAAACATGAGACGGGGCATGCCGGGGGGATAGAACTCCCTACGATAGATTCATTCAGTTTTTCTTAAAGTAAATAAAAGTCACCTATGTAAGACAGCAATTCTCAACCTGTTTCGCGACTGTACTCCAAAGGGTGGGAAAGTATGTCTGCAGGTACCTCTCACACTTAGTTCACGAATATAAATAATATACTTATTTTCATAATGGAATGTGTTCAACTTTCTAAAGCGATACTTGGGTACGGAGTTTGGTGATGAGTCATGCAACAAACTGGCGCCATTCTTAAAACACACACACACACACACACACACATATATATATATATATATATATATATATGAAAGTATACTGTGGTTTAAAAAAACTCATAACACTTAAGAAATTGTTTTTATAATAATGCAGTGGATAATTTTCCCTATCCTTGTTTTTCATAACGGTTAAATGAACTAGCCATGACTGTTATGGTAACTTTTCTCTCCAAAGCCTAACCCATGCGAAGACTGGTGTCCATATTTACAATACAAAACACAAACTTCCGAACATTTTAAACTAAAACAAAAATTGTTAACATGTATCTAATTGTGTCATCTGATCAATAATATTATGATGCGCACCTATTATACGTTCGTTCACGTAAGTTGTCTCAACTCTGTGCTCGATTTCCATTATTGATCGTAATGAACATATTTTTATCTACTGAGAACCTTGTCTGGTACATGAATAAGTTCGTATCTCTATAAGCCAGGAGATTTTAGATATAGAATTGGATGAAGTTGGTAGTTTTATTTATTTACAATAAATCGGTAATGTAATATTTCTTTTATGCAACGATATTTCGAAGTTGCGTAATTATTATGGCATATGTGTATTTAAATGTACTCCATTTGAAAAAGGAGGCGAAAATTTAAAATCACTGGTTTAAAATAAACAACAGCATGTAAATTAGGGCAAGGCAAGAGTTCTAGCCGGGAACAATGTAGCTTAAATACGCCCCAGTTAGGATCAAGTGTTTGTTGCGGATTGGTTAGGATGCTAAACACTTACCTTATCTCTAATGTAAATCATCACACTCCCCGACATACCAACAGCAGTGAAACCGTTTCACGGTAGCTTTCGCCCACAAAGCCGTGCTAATTACGGGTTATAAAGAATTTGAACAATGGTTTGTGAGAATGTTCATGAGCTTTTTAAGACTCTGGCAGCCATTATGTGTACATGTATACTTCCAGAACGATTCAGAATACAGGCGGTACACTGAGGAATGGGAACTTTGAAAAAAAAAGGCGGGAAATAGGTTCAACTTTAATGGACTCATATTTTGTTTTCGTATAAAAAAAATGAAACATATCTTAGCTTTCTCTTAACTCAATTTCTCATAGTCAGCAGAAACATGTTGTAATAAAATAAATGATACCGAATGAAAGTACTTCCTGTAAAAACCTGAATGTCTCATGGGACACTTAAAGTGATGTCTTCTAAAACATTTCGGAGATTTCATTATACACTCGGTGTCAGGAAGAGGCTGGACCAATTGTATAGTTCAGCGGCGCTCAAAGTGTGAGTCTGGTGCTATTGTGTTGGCTCGTCTGTGAATGTAATAATTACCAGATCGATATGAAATACAATTTATTTCAGCTTCCTTTCTTGCATCCTGTTTGACTTACTTCACAGGTAGGTCGCTAAAAGCTACCACTGGTACAATGCATGCTTTTTCTTATTGGCTTTGTTTATATTGTGTCTCATCTGTTCGGTGTTCCACTCCACTGCACGTGTTGTAATACCAACAGCTTACAATTGTTTGACACACATAGTGGTCTTTCGGAACATATTTTACATGTATTTTTTAGTTTGTAGAAAAAAAAAATGCCTCCGTCATTTGTATGTCAGCTACAGAAGAAAACAAATCATACTTGACAATGGAGGCAAAAATAAGACATCATAACTTTTAACTTAAAAGAAAAAATACATCAGACATTTATTTTCCTGTGACGAGAACATGTCTGCCAACATTTTTCCTAAATAATTAATCAGAAAAAGATGAAATAAGCAATTTAAGTCTTTTCCGTTTCGGACAAAGGACATTTTAGAGCATTTTCGACGGACGAAATCCGTATTTTTTTCCGGGTTACAGTCATAAATATTGCTCCACGCGCATGAATTTAGATAAATTTAGAGAGGGAAGTAATCATGTTGAATAACTATTACGAAAATAAATAATGATTACGCCCCTTTGATTAGCTTTTATTAATAATATTTAAAATATAAGCAAAAACGGTATATAAGAAACTCTTATATTTTGGCTCTGAGAGGTCAGATTGCGAAATGGACTTTTGATGTACACTTGGCAGGCCAAGACCTACAAAATGATATATACATCATGGGTCTATGACTTATGGTTGCTGAGATATAGGGCGCTCCATTGTTAATATAGCTTATATAGTAAAAAACGGTACTTTATAAGCCCCCTTTTACGGCCCTCAGAGGTCAGATCGCGAAATGAACTTTTGCTGCACACATGGCAGGCCAAGACCTACAAAATGATAAATACATCATGGGTCTAGGAATTATGGTTCTTGAGATCTCGGGTGATGACGGACAGACAGACAGACAGACAGACAAAACGGGGACAATAGAGCATTTTTTTTCGAAATACAACACTAAATCTATAAACTACATCTCTGTCCAAACTCCAATCTCACACTGCTAAAACTAAACTAAAAAAACTTCTGGTCCCCGATCTGGTGGGTGGGGATGGGGTGAGGGGTGTTTCGACCTGAGTCCAGTAGGGCTTTGATCTCGGGAGGAGAATAGGGGGAGGGGCGTTACGCAATCAAAGCCTGACTCGGAGGTTTGACCAGAGTCCGGTGGTGCTTTGATTTCGGGAAAAGAATAGGGGAGGGGCGTTACGGACATCAAAGCCTGACAATAGGGCTTTGATTTCGGTCACTTTAAACTGTGCTTAAGGAGTGGGGATGAAAGGTACGTAATATGGGGTACTGTGATGTGTGGGGGGGGGGTGCGATCGTAACAAATATATATATATATATATATATATATATATATATATATATATATATATATATATAATTTATCCACGTCGGCATCCCTGGATGTGAGACAGTAAAACTTGTGTTTGATTCCAACTCTCCAATTGGCCCCGCAAGTAGAGTTCAAACTCTTTCATCAAACAAGCTAAAGGTACTTGGTTTTAGGGCGTTTCCCTGTCTGAGAGTGTGTGTGTGTGTGTGTTCATTACTTGTGAGTACCAAGTTTTAATTATTGGATAGGCACAATTGAACTCAGCCCTAATTAGACATATCACACAATCTACGGAACTTGGCTGGAACATTCTCACAAGCTGGGGAACGAGGCTGAAACGTTCTATCAAACAAGCTGGGGAACTTGGCTGGAACATCCACACAAGCTGGCGAACTAGGCTGGAACATTCTATCACACAAACTGGGGAACTAGGCTGGAACATTTTATCACACAAGCTGCGGAACTAGGCTGGAACATTTTATCACACAAGCTGGGGAACTAGGCTGGAACATTATACAAGCTGAGGAACTAGGCTGGAACATTCTATCACACAAGCTGGGGAACAAGGCTGGAACATTCTATCACACAAGCTGGGGAATAGGCTGGAACATTCTATCACACAAGCTGGGGAACTAGGCTGGAACATTATACAAGCTGGGAAACTAGGCTGGAACATTCACACACGCTGGGGAACTAGGCCGGAACATTCTATCACAAGCTGGGGAACTAGGCTGGAACATTCTATCACACAAGCTGGGGAATAGGCTGGAACATTCTATCACACAAGCTGGGGAACTAGGCTGGAACATTATACAAGCTGGGAAACTAGGCCGGAACATTCTATCACACAAGCTGGGGAACTAGGCTGGAACATTCTATCACACAAGCTGGGGAATAGGCTGGAACATTCTATCACACAGGCTGGGGAACTAGGCTGGAACATTATACAAGCTGGGAAACTAGGCTGGAACATTCACACACGCTGGGGAACTAGGCCGGAACATTCTATCACACAAGCTGGGGAACTAGGCTGGAACATTCTATCACACAAGCTGGGGAACTAGGGTGGAACATTCTATCGCACAAGCTGGGGAACTAGGTTGGAACATTACAAAGCTGAGGAACTAGGCTGGAACATTTACACAAGCTGAGGAACTAGGCTGGAACATTCACACAAAGCTGGGGAACTAGGTTGAAACATTCACACAACGTGGGGAACTAGGGTGGAACATTCTATCACACAAGCTGGGGAACTATGTGGAACATTCTATCACACAAGCTGGGGAACTAGGTTGGAACATTCACACAAGCTGGGGAACTAGGCTGGAACATTCTATCACAAAGCTGGGGAACTAGGCTGGAACATTCTTATGATTTTGATGGCCAAGAAGCTATTAGGACAGAATGCATGGCTAAAACCATAAGTTTGTATCCCTGCCACGCTACATACTGCTGTAGTCCTGCATACTTGCCCGTAATATTTGTAACAAAATGTCATTTCTGTTGTGAACTATAACAGCTTGTTTTTAATAGAGTCGTCTAGAAGGTAAAGTTCCTTTCATTTCAAACTTTGTTTTATATAGTTATATCCCTGCACTTTACTCCCTAATTATGTTTTACTTAGACATGTGTTTCCTGAAATTTCCTCACAGTTCTACTGCTATTCTCTTGGTCTGGATTTCCAGTTTTTATCGTCATTACCTCTCTTAAATTGATGGTGGGGTTGTGGCCCTGGGCCCAGGGATTAGCTGTAATCACGTAACACGACTACATTTGTAAGGGCACACACTCACTCTATCCAGTTGTTTCCTTGAACCTAATGACGTGTGTTTGTTCTCGAGCTGGTTTAAAAAAAAACAACTAAATCCAGAATTGTATTCCCGGGCTCTGTACTTTTACGATGACATTTTCCTGAATGCTTTACTTTTAATTTGCATTATTCATTGATATGGTTGTCTTAAAGGGGCGGGAGTGGTATAGAGACGATTGGATCAATCAAATAATGGAAGACGTTGCGCTTCAACACATGGCATAACTGTGAGCCTCTGTATTTAAATGTGAACCACAGTATATACATGAGAGCCACAGTATATACATGAGAGCCACAGTATATACATGAGAGCCACAGTATATACATGAGAGCCACAGTATATACATGAGAGCCACAGTATATACATGAGAGCCACAGTATATACATGAGAGCCACAGTATATACATGAGAACCACAGTACATACATGAGAGCCACAGTATATACATGAGAGCCACAGTATGTATGCTCACACATACGTTGTCATAGTGCGACACATTTTGCGTTCCCACTTGGGATGAAAGACTTTTATACTATAATTCTACTTAACTAAAAATATTACTTCTTAAAATTTATTTCACTTAAAACAAATATAAGCGATTTGCATTCTTTTTTTTTTTTTTTCAAATCATTTTGTTTTAATAATGAGATTAACAGCATTGTATTTTGTTTTATAATCAGTGTTTATAAAAAAACTAAATGTGTTCTTCAAATTCCTACGTAAGCTGCAGAATTGACGACGACGAGGCTGAAGATTTGGAAAATCAATACAAATTAAACATTTTATTTTTATAAAGTGTACGTAAAAAAAAACCGTTATCACGTTGTTGTGTTTATAGAGAACAGGGAAGTGGTACGATATGTGTAAATTATGGGATGGTTAAAACTGTCCTGCCGGTGTTTGTCGATCCACTTCAGTAAGATAGATTTCTCAAATAAATAAATTACCTTCTAATGGATAGGGTTTAAAAAATAGATCCAGAATTGTATTACTGGCTATGTACTTTTACGATGAGCTACGGAAATTAAAAGTACAGCCTTCGGGTAACGGTCGTCATAAATTAGCCTCCAATGAACACCGTGAAGATTGTTATAACCTGCAAGCCTCCAATGAACATTGTGAAGATTGTTATAACCTGCAAGCCTCCAATGAACATTGTGAAGATTGTTATAACCTGCAAGCCTCCAATGAAAATTGTGAAGATTGTTATAACATGTAAGCCTCTAATGAACATTGTGAAGATTGTTATAACCTGCAAGCCTCTAATGAACATTGTGAAGATTGTTAAAACCTGCAAGCCTCAAATGAACATTGTGAAGATTGTTATAACCTGTAAGCCTCTAATGAACATTGTGAAGATTGTTATAACCTGTAAGCCTCTAATGAACATTGTGAAGATTGTTATAACCTGCAAGCCTCTAATGAACATTGTGAAGATTGTTATAACCTGTAAGCCTCTAATGAACATTGTGAAGATTGTTATAACCTGCAAGCCTCTAATGAACATTGTGAAGATTGTTATAACCTGTAAGCCTCTAATGAACATTGTGAAGATTGTTATAACCTGCAAGCCTCCAATGAACATTGTGAAGATTGTTATAACCTGAAGCCTCTAATGAACATTGTGAAGATTGTTATAACCTGCAAGCCTCCAATGAACATTGCGAAGATTGTTATAACCTGTAAGCCTCCAATGAACATTGCGAAGATTGTTATAACCTGCAAGCCTCCAATGAAAATTGTGAAGATTGTTATAACCTGTAAGCCTCTAATGAACATTGTGAAGATTGTTATAACCTGTAAGCCTCTAATGAACATTGTGAAGATTGTTATAACCTGCAAGCCTCCAATGAACATTGTGAAGATTGTTATAACCTGATGCCTCTAATGAACATTGTGAAGATTGTTATAACCTGTAAGCCTCTAATGAACATTGTGAAGATTGTTATAACCTGCAAGCCTCTAATGAACATTGTGAAGATTGTTATAACCTGTAAGCCTCTAATGAACATTGTGAAGATTGTTATAACCTGCAAGCCTCCAATGAACATTGTGAAGATTGTTATAACATGTAAGCCTCTAATGAACATTGTGAAGATTGTTATAACCTGAAGCCCTCTAATGAACATTGTGAAGATTGTTATAACCTGAAGCCCTCTAATGAACATTGTGAAGATTGTTATAACCTGAAGCCTCCAATGAACACCGTGAAGATTGTTATAACCTGCAAGCCTCCAATGAACATTGTGAAGATTGTTATAACCTGCAAGCCTCCAATGAACATTGTGAAGATTGTTATAACCTGCAAGCCTCCAATGAAAATTGTGAAGATTGTTATAACATGTAAGCCTCTAATGAACATTGTGAAGATTGTTATAACCTGCAAGCCTCTAATGAACATTGTGAAGATTGTTATAACCTGTAAGCCTCTAATGAACATTGTGAAGATTGTTATAACCTGCAAGCCTCCAATGAACATTGTGAAGATTGTTATAACCTGATGCCTCTAATGAACATTGTGAAGATTGTTATAACCTGTAAGCCTCTAATGAACATTGTGAAGATTGTTATAACCTGCAAGCCTCTAATGAACATTGTGAAGATTGTTATAACCTGTAAGCCTCTAATGAACATTGTGAAGATTGTTATAACCTGCAAGCCTCCAATGAACATTGTGAAGATTGTTATAACATGTAAGCCTCTAATGAACATTGTGAAGATTGTTATAACCTGAAGCCCTCTAATGAACATTGTGAAGATTGTTATAACCTGAAGCCCTCTAATGAACATTGTGAAGATTGTTATAACCTGAAGCCTCCAATGAACACCGTGAAGATTGTTATAACCTGCAAGCCTCCAATGAACATTGTGAAGATTGTTATAACCTGCAAGCCTCCAATGAACATTGTGAAGATTGTTATAACCTGCAAGCCTCCAATGAAAATTGTGAAGATTGTTATAACATGTAAGCCTCTAATGAACATTGTGAAGATTGTTATAACCTGCAAGCCTCTAATGAACATTGTGAAGATTGTTATAACCTGTAAGCCTCTAATGAACATTGTGAAGATTGTTATAACCTGCAAGCCTCCAATGAACATTGTGAAGATTGTTATAACCTGATGCCTCTAATGAACATTGTGAAGATTGTTATAACCTGTAAGCCTCTAATGAACATTGTGAAGATTGTTATAACCTGCAAGCCTCTAATGAACATTGTGAAGATTGTTATAACCTGTAAGCCTCTAATGAACATTGTGAAGATTGTTATAACCTGCAAGCCTCCAATGAACATTGTGAAGATTGTTATAACATGTAAGCCTCTAATGAACATTGTGAAGATTGTTATAACCTGAAGCCCTCTAATGAACATTGTGAAGATTGTTATAACCTGAAGCCCTC
Source organism: Bulinus truncatus (assembly GCA_021962125.1). NCBI lineage: Eukaryota > Metazoa > Mollusca > Gastropoda > Planorbidae > Bulinus > Bulinus truncatus. The sequence goes on from JAGDYQ010000006.1 coordinate 7,787,132, forward strand.
TAATGAACATTGTGAAGATTGTTATAACCTGAAGCCTCTAATGAACATTGTGAAGATTGTTATAACCTGTACGCCTCTAATGAACATTGTCAAGATTGTTATAACCTGAAGCCTCTAATGAACATTGTGAAGATTGTTATAACCTGCAAGCCTCCAATGAACATTGTGAAGATTGTTATAACCTGATGCCTCTAATGAACATTGTGAAGATTGTTATAACCTGTAAGCCTCTAATGAACATTGTGAAGATTGTTATAACCTGCAAGCCTCCAATGAACATTGTGAAGATTGTTATAACCTGTAAGCCTCTAATGAACATTGTGAAGATTGTTATAACCTGCAAGCCTCTAATGAACATTGTGAAGATTGTTATAACCTGTAAGCCTCTAATGAACATTGTGAAGATTGTTATAACCTGCAAGCCTCTAATGAACATTGTGAAGATTGTTATAACCTGTAAGCCTCTAATGAACATTGTGAAGATTGTTATAACCTGCAAGCCTCCAATGAACATTGTGAAGATTGTTATAACCTGAAGCCTCTAATGAACATTGTGAAGATTGTTATAACCTGCAAGCCTCCAATGAACATTGCGAAGATTGTTATAACCTGTAAGCCTCCAATGAACATTGCGAAGATTGTTATAACCTGCAAGCCTCCAATGAAAATTGTGAAGATTGTTATAACCTGTAAGCCTCTAATGAACATTGTGAAGATTGTTATAACCTGTAAGCCTCTAATGAACATTGTGAAGATTGTTATAACCTGCAAGCCTCCAATGAACATTGTGAAGATTGTTATAACCTGATGCCTCTAATGAACATTGTGAAGATTGTTATAACCTGTAAGCCTCTAATGAACATTGTGAAGATTGTTATAACCTGCAAGCCTCTAATGAACATTGTGAAGATTGTTATAACCTGTAAGCCTCTAATGAACATTGTGAAGATTGTTATAACCTGCAAGCCTCCAATGAACATTGTGAAGATTGTTATAACATGTAAGCCTCTAATGAACATTGTGAAGATTGTTATAACCTGAAGCCCTCTAATGAACATTGTGAAGATTGTTATAACCTGAAGCCCTCTAATGAACATTGTGAAGATTGTTATAACCTGAAGCCTCTAATGAACATTGTGAAGATTGTTATAACCTGTACGCCTCTAATGAACATTGTCAAGATTGTTATAACCTGAAGCCTCTAATGAACATTGTGAAGATTGTTATAACCTGCAAGCCTCCAATGAACATTGTGAAGATTGTTATAACCTGATGCCTCTAATGAACATTGTGAAGATTGTTATAACCTGTAAGCCTCTAATGAACATTGTGAAGATTGTTATAACCTGCAAGCCTCCAATGAACATTGTGAAGATTGTTATAACATGTAAGCCTCTAATGAACATTGTGAAGATTGTTATAACCTGTAAGCCTCCAATGAACATTGTGAAGATTGTTATAACATGTAAGCCTCTAATGAACATTGTGAAGATTGTTATAACCTGAAGCCCTCTAATGAACATTGTGAAGATTGTTATAACCTGAAGCCTCTAATGAACATTGTGAAGATTGTTATAACCTGAATCCTCTAATGAACATTGTGAAGATTGTTATAACCTGTAAGCCTCCAATGAACATTGTGAAGATTGTTATAACATGTAAGCCTCTAATGAACATTGTGAAGATTGTTATAACCTGAAGCCCTCTAATGAACATTGTGAAGATTGTTATAACCTGAAGCCTCTAATGAACATTGTGAAGATTGTTATAACCTGAAGCCTCTAATGAACATTGTCAAGATTGTTATAACCTGTAAGCCTCTAATGAACATTGTCAAGATTGTTATAACCTGAAGCCTCTAATGAACATTGTGAAGACTATTATAACCTGCAATTTTCAGAGCAATCAAAACTAAAATGCATTTTTTACGTTTCTGTATATCTGTCATGCATTGAGAGGCTGGATCTTATGTACAAACATGAACTATGACTATATATATATATATATATATATATATATATATATATATATCTGTTAGCGTGTGTTTGAGTACTCAGATCTCGCCTGGGGTAAAACGTACCAAAACGGACAGCCTAAGTGGTGTTGACTCAACTGTTTAATCCAGGTTTTATGTTTGTTTACTTACACTGAATAAAATAACCTCCATTTCATTTTCCTGCCTTACATCCTTAGACTATAGTATTGAATCCCCCCCCTCTCCTTCCCACCTTATGTTTTTGAAATACATTAGCGTTTCTTGCTTGCCAAAAAAAAAATGCTGGCATGTCTTTTATTTTTTTTATCACTGTTTAATTTAGAAATCAATCACTTTTTCCCTACCAAACTGACTTCTCCCCCTCCCTGACCCACCAACTGTTACGTAGCCAATTCTCCAGTTTTTGCAGGAGTGATCGATGTTAAGTTGAATCGATGCTACAGTTGCACCAGTACGACCTGTTTCATCACTGACAATTACATTGCCAACAGGAATGTTGAAACCTCTCTTTACATTTTAAGGCAGGCACGTCTTGTGGCCATTATTGAGAAATAAACCGTGTAAGAATTGATCCTTGTGGCATTGTTGATAGACTTCGGAGAAATAAATAATCTTCTACTTGAGTTCACTGACCATACAAATCTTTGCTAATCTTTTTTCCATTGTTCAGAGATCTCCGGTATTCTATTAGATACGACATATGCAACTCTAGAAATTGATTGTTGTCGTTTTCTTATTGTCCATTTCACACAAACCTTTTTTTTTTTTTAATTTCTTGTTATTTTTGTGACACGATGTGAGCAAATGGTCACTGTTCAGAGCTGTCAGAATTCAACTTTCAACAAATGTAGACTTTCTGATGACACACTACAACATTTATATGGTTTTAACAATGAAAAGATTCCTTCCTCCCTTGTTTTGTAAAATATTTCAATTAACCACGAGCTCATGAATAGTGGTTGCAGGTAGAGTTCTGATACAATTATTATTTGAAATGATTTATAAGAAGGAAATAATGTCCCCTAAAATAGACATAAATTAATGTTTATGCTGAACAGAATATTAAAAAATAAAAAAGAAAAAAAAACACTTTCTTTTTATAAAAGAAAAAATAGACATTTTTCTGAAAGGAAATAAAAAAGTAGACATTTTTCTGACTTGAATATTACTAGACAAATTAATTTGTCAGCATTTTTTTTTACTTTTCTTACATATTCGTTTTTTTTTATTTGTATTGGTGAAGTAAAAAGGTTAATGAAAAATGTTGTGTCTTGGGATCTTTTATGTAATATCTTGGTCTCAGTCTGTATGTAGAACAGGAGGAAACCAATGTGGATTTTTTTCTAATGAATGTCTGGCCAGCAATTCAATGGACAGATTTGAAAAATAAATCAAACAAATTTTGTTACGTTTGCTGGAAGTTTGACTACCAGTGCCATCAGTAATAAAACTTTACATCTACTTCCATAATGTTACAATCAATAGATTGTACTCGTGTCATATATTGTACAACATTACTTCCTTGATCTTTACCATTGACAAAATGTGATCTTCAAGTCTTTTATTATTATTATTATCACTGTTAATTTTAATTGTGTTTTTATCTATTTTTTAGAACGGTCCAGTTTGTAGGATTGTAACCTTGACTTTAAACAGCTGCTGGTATATTATTAGTAGAACTATTGAACTATTGTTTGATTAGTTGTTGTTTTTTTTATATAGAAATTAACTCAGAACTAAACAAAAACAAATGCATCGAAATTAACTGCAAGTTTAATCTACACAAAGTAGTTAATAAATTATTGGTACTCTAACAAGGTTTTCATTTTATTCCAATGGCAGCCAAAGTGACTCTTATTTTGTGCCATTCTCTAAGAGCAGTTTTTTTTTTTAATCATTATATGACTTTAGTTCACCAAATATTGTTTCCTCGACGTTTGTGTGGCTCTTTACAGTATTTTATCATATATATATATACTAGTTGTACCCTGCAAAACCTTTGCTTAGAGTTATATCCCCTTAGTCTTGATCTGTAGTCTAGTTTATTTTTGGTTTCGGGCAGATCCGATTTTTCACGATTGTAAAACTGCAATACTGTTGTATTAATTCTTTATTTTCGATTTAACGCAGAACCCAAATCACTATATATATATATATATATATATATATATATATATATATATATATATATATATATATATATATATATATATATATATAAGCCGTTGTGCGACCCATAATAATAGTCTATTCTAAATAATGGCGCAAGTCAGTTTTAGAATATAACTGAGTTTTCTCAAATTGTTACAGCTGTATTAAGCATTATCGTGCGTTTATTTCCAGCCAAGCGTACTCTCTGTAGACTCTGTCATTATAGCCAGTATTCTTATCTCAATATTTGATTACCCTTGGAGCAATGAGATTTCTGTTTGAATAAATTAGTTATGAGTTCTTTTCATTGGAATGTCTTGACGTTTAATTTTTTTATAAAGGGTGGGGGTGTAAGGGGCATTTGACTTATTTCTTTTATACAAATTTAATTACATAGAAATGGAAGATAAAATTGTGCATTACTTCTAAGTAATTCAAGATTGTATATTTTAGTTACTGATATTATAGTCGTCAGTTGTGTTTGTTTGTTTGTTTTCAGTAAGACTATGATTTTTTTTTATAAGTACATTTGAAAAATAAATAAATGAATTGTATCATCTAGTTTAATGTTGTCAGTGTTTTCAACACTAGTTTAATGTTGTCAGTGTTTTCAACACTAGTTTAATGTTGTCATTGTTTTCCAACACTAGTTTAATGTTGTCAGTATTTTCAACACTAGTTTAATGTTGTCAGTGTTTTCCAACACTAGTTTAATGTTGTCAGTGTTTTCAACACTACTTTAATGTTGTCAGTGTTTTCAACACTAGTTTAATGTTGTCAGTGTTTTCAACACTACTTTAATGTTGTCAGTGTTTTCAACACTAGTTTAATGTTGTCAGTGTTTTCAACACTAGTTTAATGTTGTCAGTGTTTTCAACACTAGTTTAATGTTGTCAGTGTTTTCAACACTAGTTTAATGCTGTCAGTGTTTTCAACACTAGTTTAATGCTGTCAGTGTTTTCAACACTATGCAATGGAGAAATGTGTTTTTTTTTAAGTACTGGGGGAATTTCCGAAAATAAAACTCACGTAATTTATTTATTTTGTGGCATTTCAGAGTGATTTTTTTTTATTCAAAAGGATATTAATGTTGTACGTCGTTTTGATCATAATCTTCCATCCATATGACTTAGGCTAAGAACTCAATAAATGCTGGATTGTATCTCAGCATGACAATAGAGTCAATCATGGAAAAAAAATACATTCTTTAGCATGCCAGACTAGTGATTTACTGAATGAAATAATCAATTCATCATATGTATGCTAAATAATTCTCCCTCATCACGTCAGATCCGCTACAATAAGGAGGGGGGGGGAGGCGTAAAGGAAACCGAAATTGATAGCTTATAAATGTTAGCAGATTATTAATTTAAAGAAAATTTAAAAGGCGTTTTTTTTTTTAAATATTAGGGTCTCTGAAGGCATGTTTCCCAACTTATGCTGGACCTGGACAGTACGAAATTACAATGGTGGTTAGTTAAGTAATATTTTCAAACCATCTTTATCTCACTATAGTTGTGATTGATTTGCTCTCAAGATATTACCATTACTACAGTGATTCTTTTGTTTTGCACATGGACTATTTTTATTATATCGGGGGGGAGGCGCTTAGCACAGAGGTTCTCAACCTTTTTCACGACTGTACCCCGCGGGTGTGAAAGTATGTCCGCGGATGTGAAAGTATGTCCGCGGGTGTAAAAGTATGTCCGCGGGTGTAAAAGTATGTCCGCGGGTGTAAAAGTATGTCCGCGGATGTGAAAGTATGTCCGCGGGTGTAAAAGTATGTCCGCGGGTGTGAAAGTATGTCCGCGGGTGTAAAAGTATGTCCGCGGATGTGAAAGTATGTCCGCGGGTGTGAAAGTATGTCCGCGGGTGTGAAAGTATGTCCGCGGGTGTAAAAGTATGTCCGCGGATGTGAAAGTATGTCCGCGGGTGTAAAAGTATGTCCGCGGATGTGAAAGTATGTCCGCGGGTGTAAAAGTATGTCCGCGGGTGTAAAAGTATGTCCGCGGGTGTAAAAGTATGTCCGCGGGTGTAAAAGTATGTCCGCGGGTGTGAAAGTATGTCCGCGGGTGTGAAAGTATGTCCGCGGGTGTAAAAGTATGTCCGCGGATGTGAAAGTATGTCCGCGGGTGTGAAAGTATGTCCGCGGGTGTGAAAGTATGTCCGCGGATGTAAAAGTATGTCCGCGGGTGTGAAAGTATGTCCGCGGATGTGAAAGTATGTCCGCGGGTGTGAAAGTATGTCCGCGGGTGTGAAAGTATGTCCGCGGGTGTGAAAGTATGTCCGCGGGTGTGAAAGTATGTCCGCGGGTACCCGCTACACGTAATTTTGCGACCCCATGTACACATTTTCGTAATGGAATCTGCTTTCCTTCTACAGCGGTACTTGGGCACGAAGTTTGTTGATGGGTCATGCAGCGAACTGGGGATCCCGGCTGTATTAAACCAAAAGTATGTATTGCTGCGTACCCGTACCTCCTTGGGGTACCCGCACCACCGGTTGAGAATCTCGGACTTGGCATGTTCTCAAATCAGAGGCGCGTTCCGTTGTCTGTACAGAGCCGCACCTTAGTGAATGTAACATTTAGTCATGACATCTCCACAAATACATTGTAGATTGACATTCCGTTGTCTGTACAGAGCCGCACCTTAGTAAATGTAACATTTAGTCATGACTGAAAAAAATGTTTTCGGAATCAACTTGAGGAAAAAAAACAGATTCAGATAAATATGTTTTGATCTGTGATGATTAAAAGAAATATTAAGTGTAGGCTTGTGTAATCAGGTGTCTTTATTATTATTATTATATCCGGTCGCTCGATATTTGCACCTAAAGTACGCACTTTTCTACCTGATAAACAGAACCAACTCAGTAGTCTCATGTGTACTTCTGTGGTGGTATTGAGTGGAGTGTAGAACAAACACCCCCTTACCCCGCGGATTAAACCCCTGCGGACCGAACCCCTGCAAACAAAACCACCTTATAATTGAAATATTCCTTAAACTGCATTTTTTTTGTTATGTTTGACCAATAATGAGACTCGATAACATTACCTATATTTACTTGGTAGGCAGTAAGTTGATAAAAAGCTGATTTTATTTTGATTTTTTTTTTTTGTTGTGGGTCGAAGGGCTGAATAGCAAACTTCATGTTTGTAAAAAAAAAAACACGTAAAAGTATAATAAAATGCGTTATCTTGATGTTATACACACATACATAACTGATTTTTGTACTTTTTTAAAGTTAATTATTACATTTTTAAGTGGGAGTGTTGTCCTTAGAGCTTTTGACCGGATTCCGTGCTCGTGACTAAACTGTGCCTTTTTTTTTTAGAAAACTGAACTGGAGAAAACTTGTATTTGTGACTAGTTAATGTATGATGAACATTTATTATATATACTTATAATATATCATACACTTGATTATATACACCATCGGGCCTTAACTTATGTTCTCTGCACTATCCCATGATTCATTCGTTTGTTTGTCACCCCACCCCATTAAGTTCCCCCCCCCCACCCCCGGTTCGCTTCATAACAAACCTAATAACGAGTAGGATTTTATTTTTAGATTTTACATTTTTTTTACCAAATTTCCAGTTTTATGCATTTTTGAGTGTGATGTGACTAAAATGAGGTAAAAAAAAGTAACATCAATATGTTGCAGGTGAGTGTAATTGGTTAAAAATACACACCTGTCATATTATCAGAATGGTAGTACATAATACCAGTCATTAATACCAGAGTGTTAGTAAGTGAAATGTTATTGTAACTTGCTTATTTCCCTTATGTCTAGACTGCTTCTGTCGCAACAGGGACTTCTCTTCCTCTAAACTGTAAATGTTTCTTTTGTCGGAACAGAATTTAGTTTTATAACATCGAATGGTACATTGCTATATTTATATAAAAATCCCTAGAGCTGAATTCCAGTCTCATGTTAAGATGAAAATGGTCACGACATCGACAACTGAAGCAACTGGCGATTTGATTTGGTTTTTGGGAAAAGATCCAACCAGTGAACACGTAGCCTACATGTACTAGCGGTGGAGAATAGAATATGTCTGTAACAGCCCAAATGATTTTCATCGCTGTTTATCATCACTGTTTATCGTCACTCTTATCATCACTGTTCATCATGACTGTTTATTATCACTGTTTATTGTCACTCTTTATCATCACTGTATATTATCACTGATTATCATCACTGTTTATTATCACTGTTTATCATCACTGTATATTATCACTATTTATTATCACTATTTATTATCACTGTTTATCATCACTTTATATTATCACTGCTTATCATCACTGCTTATCATCACTGTTTATCATCACTGTTTATTATCACTGTTTATTGTCACTCTTTATCATCACTGTATATTATCACTGTTTATTATCACTGTTTATCATCACTGTATATTATCACTATTTATTATCACTATTTATTATCACTGTTTATCATCACTGTATATTATCACTGCTTATCATCACTGCTTATCATCACTGTTTATCATCACTGTAAATTATCACTGTTTATCATCGCTGTTTATTATCACTGTAAATTATCACTGTTTATCATCACTGTTTATTATCACTGTATATTATCACTATTTATTATCACTGTTTATCATCACTGTTTATTATCACTGTAAATTATCACTGTTTATCATCGCTGTTTATTATCACTGTAAATTATCACTGTTTATCATCACTATTTATTATCACTGTTTATCATCACTGTTTATTATCACTGTTTATCATCGCTGTTTATCATCACTGTTTATTATCACATTTGTATCCATGTGTTGGTTTGATTCTTTCCTCTTTTCATTCCAGTATCATTAATTTTAATCCTAAATATTTTTTCCAGTCATTCTTTCCCCAAGTAAAGTGTCAATATACATATTTTCCGCCTCCTGTCTGTTTGTTATATAACTGTTTGCTGTTTAAATGTTAATGGTCTGCGTCTCGATTGGATAATTTTTGTTAAATTTGTCATAACCTAAGATAAATAGGGACCCATCTAATTACGTTGCGCTACTCCTGATAACCTCAAAGTTGAACTGTGGTATGCAGGTATATATCTCTGTGCAAAAAGGTTTAGCCGGGTTCAGTTTGTTGCTGACCCAATGCGACTCATCGTTATCTGCGGCTCTCGTTGAACCAGTTGTTGTTTTTTATCTCATTGTTTCGCTGCTTTCTCCATTCAATATTTTTAAAGGAATTACGTTGTCGCTTTTTATGTTTTCTTTTTTTTTTTTTAATAAACAAAAGTGCAATGCGGCTCTCATCGATTTTAAATCTTGGGGCCCGTGACATTTTTAGAGCATTTTCGAAAAAAAATGCTCTATTGTCCCCGTTTTGTCTGTCTGTCTGTCTGTCTGTCATCACCCTAGATCTCAACAACCATAAGTCCTAGACTCATGATGTATATATCATTTTGTAGGTCTTGGCCTGCCAAGAAATAGCTTTTTCCATTTCGCGATCTGACCTCTCAGGGCCGTAAAAGGGGCCTTATAAAGTACCGTTTTTTACTATATAAGCTATATTAATAATGGAACGCCCTATATCTCAGCAACCATAAGTCCTAGACCCATGATGTATATATCATTGTGTAGGTCTTGGCCTTCCAAGAAATGACTTTTTTTCCATTTCGCGATCTGACCTCTCAGGGCCGTAAAACGGGGCTTATAAAGTACCGTTTTTTACTATATAAGCTATATTAATAATGGACCGCCCTATATCTCAGCAACCATAAGTCCTAGACCCATGATGTATATATCATTGTGTAGGTCTTGGCCTTCCAAGTGTACATCAAAAGTCCATTTCGCGATTTGACCTCTCAGGGCCAAAATATAAGAGATTGTTATGTACCGTTTTACTTATATTTTAAATATAAATAATAAAAGCTAATCAAAGGGGCGTAATCATTATTTATTTTTGTAACAGTTATTCAACATGACTTACTTGTCCTTTTAATATCTTTTTTCAGATATATGCATTACACAATTGAATTTATAAACATTTCCAAAATTTACAAATATTTACTGAAAGATAACAAACGTACTGAAAATGCGCTAACACGTCCTGTGTCCAGAATGGAACAGGCTTAATTGCTTGTTTTTTCAAACAGAAGGCCACTCTAATCACACACATCCACTAACAATTTATTTATTATATAGAAGATGTATGTACGGCCCGGAGGATGGTGGCCCATGGTCATGTGTTCACATTGCATCACCCTCTTGGACGGCCCTGCACACGTCTACTGGAAACGCGTCTAAATTATATTTAGGATCACTTTCATAACCCGCGTTGATTATCCCAGCACGCTCTTGGATATATTTAGGATCACTTTCATAACCCGCGTTGATTATCCCAGCACGCTCTTGGATATATTTAGGATCACTTTCATAACCTGCGTTGATTATCCCAACACGCTCTTTGATATATTTAGGATCACTTTCATAACCCGCATTGATTATCCCAACACGCTCTTTGATATATTTAGGATCACTTTCATATCCCGCGTTGATTATCCCAACACGCTCTTTGATATATTTAGGATCACTTTCATAACCCGCGTTGATTATCACAACACGCTCTTTGATATATTTAGGATCACTTTCATATCCCGCGTTGATTATCCCAACACGCTCTTTGATCATTATTTCTGTTTTTTCTTCCATCATATGATTTGAAAGAGTTTAAAAAGTTCACTTAGAAATGATCACTGGTTGGGGAAAATTCAAGATGTGATGATGACAACGTCTGTGATACAAATGATAACAATCCCACACAGGGATATTTGTCATTGAAATAACAGGAACTGAATATTCTGCCACCATCAGAAGTGTGGTGTATTGAATCCAACGATTCCCGCCTGCTGCTCGCACGGTGCCCTGACAAATCAATGGTGTTTGGGGGGGGGGGGTGGATCTATTTTCGGAATCACTTCTCTGTCTTCATCCTCCTCCCACTTCTGTTGCCATATTATCTGCGTGTATCAGGTTAAAATATCAGACATAAGTGTATTATTGACTGAATTTAATGTAAAACAGTAATGGCACCCTTCTTTGTTTCTTTAATATTGCATTCTGTATAGACACACACGCAAATGTATATATGTATAGATGCTTATTTGTTGAACAAAGATGTACATCATGTCCGTTGTGGAACACGGGCAACAATAGTCGTCTCTGTGTATGTGCGTGCGTCCGCGTGTGGGGTATTATTGTGCTGAATTGGTTTTCAGACATTTACCAAATGTATACATCCAACATGTTACGCCTAAATACTTCCCCACAGGGAGGATGGTTGTCTTGAATGGAGTGGTCACGCTGTATCTGTTAGTCAGGTTGTCAGTTCTAGATATGCAAATGTCGGGTTGTCTAGTCATGTACCCCGAGCCAAGTGACATACAAGTCGAGCTCACGTCACGTTCTAACATGAACATAAACATATCACTGTTGGTTTGTTCATATATAAACAATTCACTGTCTCTTTGTTCATACATAAACATATCACTGCTGATTTTGTTCATACATAAACATATCACTGTTGGTTTGTTCATATATAAATAATTCACTATTGATTTGTTCATATATATACATGTCACTGTTGGTTTGTTCATACATAAACATATCACTGTTGGTTTGTTCATACATAAACATATCACTGTTGGTTTGTTCATCTCTATACTTATAAGACGCATTTTTTGTCTGTCTGTCTGTCTGTCTGTTCCCTTATAACTCAAGATCCAGAAAAACAGATAACGTGAAATTTGTTACACATACACATAATTACATGGGGAAGGTTATAGGACAGGTTTCGTTTCATCTCGATGGGTAGTTTAATTGTAATTAATTTTTTTTTATTTTAGTATTTTACTATATTAAAGTAATCTCGACGGCGCCATAAATAAAATTCCTCTGTGACGTCATTTCCTTATGATCGAATAGAACTTGCGCGCTGGTGCTGTATTGTGCCTTTGTGATGCAAAGAATTGTTGATGTTTTTTCATGCTCTCTGATTTGTACAGTTTGAGGAAGGTAAAGGAATGAAGAAGGATTTTAGAAGAAGTGTGAAGCCATAATAATGAGTATTTATATATATATATATATATATATATATATATATATATATATAGAGAGAGAGAGAGAGAGAGAGAGAGGGAGGGAGGGAGAGATAAAGAGAGAGAGGGGCAGGGGGGAGAGAGGAAAGGAGGGTAGGGGGAGAGAGGGAGGGGAGAGGGGGGATGGGAGAGGGAGGGAGAGAGAAAGGAAGGGAGGGAGTGAGGGGGTAGGGAGGGAGGGAGAGGGTTGGGGAGAGAGGTGGAGAGGAGAGGGAGGGAGAAGGGAGGGAGAGAGGGGTTAGGGAGGGAGATAGGGGAGGGAAGGAGAGAGGGAGAGAGAGGATGGGAGAAATGGGAGGAAGAGATAAAGAGAGAGAGGGGGCAGGGAGGGAGAGAGGGAAGGAGGAAGGGGGAGAGAAGGAGGGAGGGGGGGTTGACAGGGGGGAGAGAAGGAGGGGGAGAGGGGAGATGGCAGAGGGAGGGTGGGAGGGAGAGAGAGGGAGGGAGAAGGAGGGAGGGAGAGGGAGGAAGGGAGAGAGGGGGTAGGGAGAAAACAGAAGGTAAACAGAAAACCTTATTTTAAACCCGGGCAAAGCCGGGTACTTGCAACTAGTATATAAATAATTCACTGTCTCTTTGTTCATACATAAACATATCATTGCTGATTTGTTCATACATAAACATATCACTGTTGATTTTGTTCATGTTTTTTTTTTTGTGTTTAGTGGTTGGCATGATCGATCGAATTCTGGACAACATTATGCAGGTCGCGGGCTCGAATCTCTCTGCGACACCTGCTAGTCGTCTGCTAGGAACTGTTTACTTTATATTGATGTTAGAAGCGATATTGAGGCTGTACATATGGTCTTGTTATAGTTGTAAGACATAACAATTTCATCTTTACTTGCGACTTATGGACGTGTGTTTTATGTTAGCTCCTATAGCCGCATGCGGCTCTTCGTTGATTTAACTGTGACTTCCAATGAAAATTAAAACGTTTTTTTTAAAGGAAATTTTACACTGACTCTTGTTATATCGATAGAATCGGCTTTTTACTTAGCTTTCTTAGACTTTGGTTCCGTTGATGGACTTTTATTGGAATAAAGACCTGATAATCATAACTATTGAGAATGTTATACTTGGACAGACTTTTGCGCACTTTCTTGTATACAACATATGTAGATTAGAGGAAAGTTAGCTGCATAATAGACAGTCTAAAAAAAAACCTTAAGCTAAACATAGAATATGCTTGGCATTGATTGAGTTAAGAGAAACATAATGGAATACAGGGAGACAACAAAGTCAGCTAGTTGTGAATGTGGGCATTGAAACACAGGCGATGTACAGAGTTGTCCATTCTGACTGAGACAGATGGATTCAAGATTCTGGGTCACTTCTGTGGTTTTATCGCAGCGGCTCATAAAAACGAACTCACGGACCACATGTAAGAATCAATCTCTATGAAGGAGCCTCCTCTGTCTGAGCTACCTTATGTTTGACTAGTTTATGGTATAGCTGAGTAAGTCCATCTTCGTTTATTGCTGTGCTAGTTCATCTGTTCCAGACTATACCTCGACATGTACATTTTCGCGAAGCATGGGTTCTTGATTTATAATTGGTGTGTGTTTGTAGTTGAAGCACTGACTCCCGTTTATGATTTTCGAAATACGTATGTCACGTGAATAAAACATCCTATCGTCACCGTTCCCCTGGTTTATCGCATTATATACTAGACAAACACGAGGAAGTAAGACATTTGGATGTTTTTAAATATCATACTATTAGTGTTGTGCAATTGATCATTCAGGCGTGTAGATAAGCAGCATATGAAGCGCCATGTGGCGAGGTATTTAAATGTTCTTGAGGACAGGTCACGGCTATCACTAGGATCCCTTACTGCGGTGTGTCACGAGGATCCCTTACTGCGGTGTGTTACTAGGATCCCTTACTGCGGTGTGTCACGAGGATCTCTTACTGCGGTGTGTTACTAGGATCCCTTACTGCGGTGTGTCACTAGGATCCCTTACTGCGGTGTGTTACTAGGATCCCTTACTGCGGTATGTCACGAGGATCCCTTACTGCGGTGTGTTACGAGGATCCCTTACTGCGGTGTGTTACTAGGATCCCTTACTGCGGTGTGTCACGAGGATCCCTTACTGCGGTGTGTTACTAGGATCCCTTACTGCGGTGTGTCACTAGAATCCCTTACTGCGGTGTGTCACTAGGATCCCTTACTGCGGTGTGTCACGAACATCCCTTACTGCGGTGTGTCACTAGGATCCCTTACTGCGGTGTGTCACTAGGATCCCTTACTGCGGTGTGTCACTAGGATCCCTTACTGCGGTGTGTCACGAGGATCCCTTACTGCGGTGTGTCACGAGGATCACTTACTGCGGTGTGTCACTAGGATCCCTTACTGCGGTGTGTCACTAGGATCCCTTACTGCGGTGTGTCACGAGGATCCCTTACTGCGGTGTGTCACTAGGATCCCTTACTGCGGTGTGTCACGAACATCCCTTACTGCGGTGTGTCACGAACATCCCTTACTGCGGTGTGTCACGAGGATCCCTTACTGCGGTATGTCACGAGGTTCCCTTACTGCGGTGTGTCACGAACATCCCTTACTGCGGTGTGTCACGAACATCCCTTACTGCGGTGTGTCACGAGGATCCCTTACTGCGGTATGTCACGAGGATCCCTTATTGCAGTGTGATCCAAACAGTGAGAACCGCTGGGTGAACACATCTGTTCATACTTTTTTTTTTTAATGTGCTTGGGGTGCCTTGACAGTGGCGTGGTGCTCTTTTACGCCCTGAAGCTTTCTTTACTACCCTCCTCCCTCCCGGCATTAATCACCATATTCTGTCGTGATCTCCCCTTAACTGCCCTTGTAGACTAGTTCCCACCCACCCATCGGGTAAGGGAGAGGACCATTTCTCATTGCTGAGCCGGCGAGATTAGCTGAGGCTGGTCTGTAGTGACTGGGACTGGGAAGGGAAGACGGCGGTAATACTGAGTAGCGACACGACTTGTAATGGTCGATTCTGACGGTGAGCGGATTAACCTTTTATTTACTCACGTCTGGCGTCACACATCTACCTAGGGAGACAATTTTTTATTTTTGTGTGGAATTATTTTTCTGTCTCCCTTTAACCTGGTTGACGGATGTGTGAGGGTTACGCGTATTATTACATACTGTGATTTATTTTGTTCTGACATTCGAACTGGACATTGGCCGGTGGGATATTTCAGTTGTTTGTGGTGTATTATATCATAAATGAAAATGAATCACATTTGTATCGAAGTGTTATCGGCTTTTACCGGACATTAGTCACTTGGCTTTGTATCTTTTTTTTTTTTGGCCACAAAGTTGCTACTGTGTTCACATTAAGAATAGATGTCGCATTTCTGTTCAGTTTTTATTTGTACTTCGTTAATCTGCTCTAGTGTTGTTGTTGTTGTTATTATTACATGACTGTCAAACTATAAACAAAAGCGATTGTTAGTATTTAGTGTGTGAAGGTCTGCATCAGCCAGTCTTCAAATATTTAGGTCTTGTGTATTGGAGCCTGAAGAGTCATTTATACTTGCATGAGTGTTGTGGTGTCCAATATTGAACACCCCATTCTTGTGTTTCAAGTCACGACAGGAATACGTGCCTATATTTTCATGAATATAATTACTATCGATAGCAATAGTAATCTTTGTGATGTACTTATCTGCTTACTTGACTTGTACTGGGATACATTTTGATTCTATCTACTGACATGTTTAAGGGGACGGATGGTCGTGCGGTAGAGCGCTCGATTGTCGACCTGAAGGTACCAGGTTCGATCCCCGGTGAGGACCCGGTGAGTTCCCGATATATCTCCCGTGGTGCCTCCATGGCCATTGCACTATCGGCTATTGTGGGGATGAAAGAAGGGCACCATAAAAACCGTCCCATTGGTGGTTTATAGGATCTCATCCTTACAAGGACTTCACACACCGACATGTTTGACTAACAGATTATATAGATGTTTTGTGTTTCATGCAGTGAATTGTTTGATCGTGTAAACTTTCTAGTTGTGTCACTTGCGACGTTCAAGCAGTTACCATTAATATAAACAAGGGGCTCTGTCCATTCAGTTGTTTTTATATCTTCTTGACCGATCCCTCGAAATGTACCAGTTTGTAACATCCTGGAAAATGTCAACTCAAGTGACAACAGTGGTCTCTGGGACATGCTCAATATTTATTACATAGGGAACATGTTCCCTTACGTCTAGTTGACTGATTAGATCTGTGTCTATCCGAACATTTATTACACAGGGAACATGTTCCCTTTAAGTCTAGTGGTCTGATTAGATCTGTGTCTATCCCCAATATTTATTACACAGGGAACATGTTCCCTTTAAGTCTAGTGGACTGATGAGATCTGTGTCTGTCAGAGCCTTGTTAGTTGTTCATGTTGCCGGGCCCACACGTAGGTTCGTATCAGTCGTGTTAATGAAAGCCATAGAAATGAAACAAGTTGACGTCATACTGATGGTTGTTTTATTGTATTTTCATTATGTTATGTTTTTATTGATCTTTCCTCACATTGATTCTGTGTACTCTTCTGGAGTGTGTGGGTGTGTTTGTGTTGTAAAATAGTGACATCTTTGTAGTCGGCACGTTCATATAGATGTGAGCGTCGTCTTTATTTGACCTGTGAGAGTAGCGTGCCCCTGTTTCCTGTTTGTTGTTGTTTGCTGCTGCTGTTGACACAATGTTTACGTGGAAAGTTTATGAGGTGACATCGGTGTATTTTGATATGTTTGTTCCAGAGCCTCAAATATTACTGTTGAAGGGTGTATGTGTTATACAATATTTAATACAGATGACTTGTTATTTATTTTTATCGCAACGTTGGTATCCGTGTTTTGGTTGAGTTCATTCATTGTGACATCTCGGTGAATCAAGACTTAAAAGTGGGTCCTATGTTATTATTAAATGACTTCAAAACTAAGTCCAGTATGAGTTTGAACTGACTCTCAATTTTGAGTCTCTCAACTCTCTCTCTCTCTCTCTCTGTCTCAATGTTGAGTCTGTCATCTCTCTCTGTCTCAATGTTGAGTCTGTCATCGCTCTTTGTCTCAAAGTTGAGTCTATCAACTCTCTCTCTCTCTCTCTGTCTCAATGTTGAGTCTCTCAACTCTCTCTCTCTCTCACTCTCTGTCTCAATGTTGAGTCTCTCATCTCTCTCTGTCTCAATATTGAGTCTCTCATCTCTCTCTCTCTCTCTGTCTCAATGTTGAGTCTCTCATCTCTCTCTGTCTCAATGTTGAGATTCTCATCTCTCTCTCTGTCTCACTGTTGAGTCTCTCATCTCTCCCTGTCTCAAGTGAACGACGGGATATTCATCTATGGCTAGCTTGTTGAGAACTAGGGAGCGACCGATAATCGGATCGGTATCGGACCGATATTGGCACTATCGGTTAATATCGGATCGGCCGATTGTTGTAGGGAGCGACCGATAGTCGAACCGATATTGGCACTATGGGTTAACTGTCGGACCGGCCGTTTTTTGGCTGCCGATACATTTTTTTTTTTTTTTCACAACAGAGTTGCATAAAAAAAAATCAGTAAATAGCCCAATTCTATATCCAGATTAGAGAAGATTTAAAAAAAAGGAAAAAAAAATCCCGTACACAGAAATTGTCACGTCTGCATCAGAGATATGACCTTGAAACAATAGGATTGGCATTTCTTAATTCTAATGCATGACCTTGAATGATACAATTTGTGAACATCTATGTGTATTTTTTGTTGGGATGGGAAGTTGGGGGGGGGGGGGAACAAGACTTACGTGTGGGCGAAGTGTCACGAAATATGACAGGGAAGGGGTAAGCATGGGTTGACATATGTCATTAGCTGTAGCACGAGAAAGACACGTGTTTGGCATTGTTGTTGATTAAAAAAAATATCGGTATCTGAAGGGGGAGGGGAACAAGACACGCGTAGGCAAAGTGTTACAAAATATGTGAACATGGGTTGAAATACGTCATACACCACGAGAATAACACGTGTTTGGCATTGTTGTTGCTTAAGGGGCTGTCCATTAATTACGTCAACAAAATAGGGGGAGGGGGGGTCAGAAAATTTTTGACAATTGTTGACGGGGGGGGGAGATCAAGAAAAGTTGACGTCAACAATGTTACTATTTTAAATTTAATATAATTACTTAATAAATAGGAAAATTAAGCAGTGTTTGTAGTTCTGTGTTACTCACTCGCTTAACATTCAGTATTTTAATTAAACTAACTATATTCCTACTAATTTTGCCACATAAACATTTTGGAAGCCACCTTTTTTAGGGGGGGGGTAATCAAATGTTGACGTAATTTTATAGGGGGGGGCGGGGTCTCAGGAAGTTTGACAAGTTGTTGACAAGGGGGAGGGGGGGAGGTAAAAATCGCCAAAAATTTATTGACATAAATAATGGACAGCCCCTAAAAAGAAAATATCGGTTTCGGTAAAAATGCTGGGGGAAAATATCGGTATCGGACTATCGGTAAAAAGGCATATCGGTCGCTCCCTATTGAGAAAATTTTTTGTTCCATTTCTCCTCGTAATATGTGTTATGAGTTTTGTTTCTTTTAATTATAAAACTTGGAATTGCTTTTGTGCAGATAGTACATTTCATTGAAGATACATAAATATGTCATTTGTACAGGAATCAAATGCAGAAAAAAAAAGTATTAGTAGAAACAGCAAAAAAAAAAAAAATCACTCGGTACATGATTTCATTAAATTAAACAAAAAATATAAAAGTACAACCTTTTTACCAAAAGTCAGGTGGTTTTCTTTCTTATATTTCAAACAAACTCGAGTTGGTAAATTATTGTTTTCTTTAAACATTCACGTTATATCAACAATTTCAACTTCAGTAGAAGACAAAAACTTTAAGTCACCATTACAGAACATTATTAGTCCGGTATTTTACCTCCCAGGGGAACACCAATGGTAACATTATTAGTCCGGCATTTTACCTCCTAGGGGAACACCAATGGTAACATTATTAGTCCGGTATTTTACCTCCCAGGGGAACACCAATGGTAACATTATTAGTCCGGTATTTTACCTCCCAGGGGAACACCAATGGTAACATTATTAGTTCGAATAATGATGTTTAAATAAAATAATTCTTGGTCAAGTTTTGTAACACACATCTTGAATGGTGCGGTCTGGCTCACCTTGTCTGATTTGTTCAAACAAGGGAGAAAGTTGTGATTGTGTTTGGTAGATATTGATCAGAGTTTCTACCACAATCATCAACAGCACAGTTCTCTTTGATCTTGTATTACTTAGGATTAGGTTCTAGATCTAACAATACACGGCTAGCTGCCGCTATTATGTAGCTGTTGGTCTTCTATCCGTTGCTGTTTTTCATGTGTGTTTGTGTGTGTGTGTGTGTGTGTGTGTGTGTGTGTAATCTTAATGTTTCAGTTGCATAATTTATATACCGTACTTGGCAGATTCCTGTCAGCGTGATGGATCCTGTTTGAATACAGTCAATGATGTCAGTGTTCATTTGTAGACTGTGGGACATTTTATTTTATTTCCGAAATCGAACATTTTGTCAGTGATAAACACTGGTTCCACTGTCCATCTTATAGAGATATTCCAGTCAGTGATAAACACTGGTTCCACTGTCCATCTTATAGAGATATTCCAGTCAGTGATAAACACAGGTTCCATTGTCCATCTTATAGAGATATTCCAGTCAGTGATAAACACTGGTTCCATTGTCCATCTTATAGAGATATTCCAGTCAGTGATAAACACAGGTTCCATTGTCCATCTTATAGAGATATTCCAGTCAGTGATAAACACTGGTTCCATTGTCCATCTTATAGAGATATTCCAGTCAGTGATAAACACAGGTTCCATTGTCCATCTTATAGAGATATTCCAGTCAGTGATAAACACAGGTTCCATTGTCCATCTTATAGAGATACTCCAGTCACTCAATTCTCTACGAACTCGTCCATTTTATTTGGCGTATAACACTCTCCTCAACAACTTGTCCAGAGCCCTTCGTTCTTTCCCCACCCCATAATTTAAATTGGGTTTTTTTTTTTCTTTTTTATCTGTTCGGCACAGATGTGAGCTGTGTGTGTGTGTGTGTTTTGTAACAGAAATGTGCTTAAGAAAAGTGTCAGAAAATTTCTCACGTTCATATTTTGTTTGTATCGATCTTGTTTGTAATATAATCTCTAGGCAGTATTTTTGTCACCTCGTTTGTAATATAATCTCTAGGCAGTATTTTTGTCACCTCCTGTGTAATATAATCTCTAGGCAGTATTTGTGTCACCTTCTGTGTAATATAAGTAGAAACACATTATTAAAGTCCTCATCTATTGTTGTATGTTCTGCTTATGTAATATAAGCAGAAACACATTATTAAAGTCCTCATCTATTGTTGTATGTTCTGCTTCTAGAATTGGAGAAGTAAAAAAAAAGCAAACCTTTTATATTTGTTTTTACAAAAAAAAAAGAGAAAATGGATAAGAAAAACAAATAATATCGAGACATACTAAGTTGAAATCTGAAAGAAGTCACCTGTGTAAACCTGTCACTATTTGTCTTTACTGGTAGGTCACCCTTATACGCTTACAAAATTTCTAACAAGAACTACATCCCGGTCTTACATGGATCATACCTACGATAGATGTCCCACTTAAATCACAAATATCACACCCTAGTTATAACATGTATAATGACATAATGTCGACAAGTCAAAGCATAATTTAAATTAACTCGATACAGGCGTCCTATTGTCAGTGATTGCGAGTGAGATTATTGCTTTTTTTTAATATAACACAAGTCACAAATACTTTACAACACATTTAATATATTTAATTCTCGAAAAAAAACAATACTTCTTATCAACTTCTTCACATCAAACTATATCCCGTCACTATGTACATTATTGTACATCAACTCTAACAAATCTACACAATACGATCCTCTACGCTCGAAAATCTTCACCTGTACTAAACATACATAGGCTAGCTGGACAAAAACATCCTATAATTCTCAAAGTCTCTCATTTGCTATTTGGTTCCACCCCCATTCAATAGATAATTAAGAGTCTGGTGAACAGAATAAAGAGGACAGTGCACTTCTCATGTTACCTGAATTCCTCCACACCGACACATAGTTCCTGAACTTTATTTAGTTGTAGCAAGGCCCTAACCCTGAATTCCTGAACCTACTACCCACATCGACGCATCTTCCTGAATTCTATCATAACACTAATTTTGGTTGTCTAAAATCTCTCTACTTTTTTTTTAAGTTGATGAGTTCTGTCTGTTTTTCTGTCCACCCGTACCATATTCAGTTACACTAAACTGTTCCAAAACTTGAACTTAAAATTTACCTACCCCTGACCAACTTTCACTATATATATATATATATATATATATATATATATATATATATATATATATATATATATATATATATCCCAATTTACGATATATCACGTGAATAAGTTCACATGATCAACAACATACCAGGTGGTGACGTGAAACAGTTTCTGTATAGAAGGATTGAACTTTAGTTGTTATATTTTTTTGTAGTACTATTTGAGGGTTTTTGGTATTGTTGGTACTAAAATACCAACATTTACATTACGACCAACACTGCTACGTCTTCAATGTGGATTACGGACACAGTTATGTGGTGCATATCTTTGCGAGTGTTAGCGTCTTTCTATTGCCGGCAATGGAGCTGAGCAAGTTCTTCGAGGGTAACGTCACCCTCCTCTTTGATCGCATCCAAGATCGTATCAACAACAAAAGTTCCCACAGCACGCCCAACTCTCCTGTGAAACATTTTGCGTGCCTGGTCACCGGCCAGACTTCCCCCAGGCCAATAGCTCGACAGGTCCCAGAGGCTTCGCAGGGAAGCCCATTATCAGGAAACGGGCCGCATTTTTTCCGCCAAGCGCGGACGACTCCCAATTCACCGGTGAGAAGTTCATGTCGCTCCAGGCCAGGCACCGGAAGTAGGAATGGATCTGTAAGACCTCGCGACAAGTCATTTCAGGACTACAAGGTGCAGACGGTAAAATAGAAAATGTTTTAAGTACAGTTTTAAAACAAATAAATGTGTGCACATGTGAAAGGAATATTAGTTTGCAATAGATCTATAATTTTATTACAGGTTTTATAGTTTAGTTTACTAGAAGTATGATAGTCTACCAGAGTTCTAGTAATTTAGTTTTCTTCTTGGTTTTCCCTTTAACTCGTGCATAGGGCCTCTGTTACTTCTATTTCGACTGTTCTCCATGTTTGTTTTGACATCCCTGTTCTTCTCTTTTGTAGTTTTGTAGTGTTCTGATTGGTGCTCTTTCCCCTCTAGGTTCCGTTTAAATCCCCAAAACCGCCCTTTAAGTACCAGTGCTTGTACGTGTATTGTTTCGAAACCTTTAGTTAACAGATGGAGTTGATGTTAAATAATTCGTTGATTCAGTATTCACTTCATTATTCCCAACGCGTCAGTTCGGCTGCACGGAATATCACTGTTGTAGCGTGAGGTCGGCTGCACGGAATCTCACTATTGTGCTTTAATACGAGGAACTCGTTGGGTGTGATTGATGAAGCAGTCTTAGTATAGAGAGTATAGACCAGACATGGGGCTTTTTTTTATCCGGCCCATGCCCCGCTGCCTTCTGTTACATCCCAATGTTTCACATTATATCGTATTATATCACATGCTATCGTATTATATCACATCATATCACTATATTCATATTTAATTTATGTTCTTATAAACACTTCAGTCACATGCTTTTGATCATGGCATTCTGTTAAATGTAATGACCTAATGTAACCCATGGACCAGAAATCGTGCCCACCCCTAGTTCAGACTACCCGTATGCATGTTGATCGATCTAAAACTGGGATTCGCTTTACTATGAGGAACACCCAGCAGCTTCGGTTTATGAGAACATGAAGGGGTGGGGGGTGTTAAGGCGCTGAATTTTAGGGGATTAGTAAGTGGTCGTCACGTGCCGATGTTGTTGTTTATTTTGTTTGTTTTTTAATGGCACCTAAACGTAAGAAATTATTGGGGAAAACATTTAACAACCACCGACTTATCAAAAAGTTTACGTATTAATTATACCATAACAAAACAAATATAAGAGCTCTTAGTTCCATATTTAATAACTTTACACGAAACATTAACTGAAAAATATTGGAGCTCTTTTTGAATGGGAAAGAAACATTAGCATTCTTGTGTAATAAATTGTATTTTTTTCCAGCTATCTTAACAAGACACGTTATAAGATATAATGTATTGTATTTGTATCCCATCTGTTTTTCAACGCTGTTTTTATACACTGTACTTTTTTTATTTGTCCTGTCAAAGCTTAACTCGGTTTTTCTACCACTCCCTGATGAGTAACTACTGGGGTATGATAAATACAGACCTTCGTGCCCTCTCGGTTGTTTGATTGGGCATACTCTCCTGCTCCCGCACAAGAGCTAGGGAAGTTCAGCACCGTCAGTTCATTACGTTGTATATTAACACTCCTTCTAGTCTAGGTTTGGCCCCTTTTTAACAACTCATTGTGCTCCAACGATTCAAAAAGCTCGCCCACCCTGGAGCTATATTTTTAAACATTTGCTCAGTGAAAACGCAAGTACGTGTATTTTAATACCGTTCAGTCAACTGTTTATCATCTAACATGTAGAACGTTGTATCCTTTCTTTTTTGTTTCATTTGCTCACACTTGTGGCCCTTTACAAAGATTTATTATTATTACTATTATTAAATAGAAACCTATTTGACAGAAGTATTTGTCACCACAGCTAATGTACACGAACGCGGCATCAGTCCACTTCGAAAAATGTGATGGAAGAGTGCACAGTTGAACGCAGGGCACGTAGAGTACAATTAACAATCCGTGAATGGTTGCCTCTGAACTCTTGGCAGGTTTGGCTGTGATGGTGTGTAAGCTATGCAAATGACTGTGTTCTTGTTATGTATGTAAGCGGGTAGTGCTGTATTTTAAAGTGTGTGTTCATAGTGTGGATTTGAACAAGCTCTACAGTGAGATATTGTGTCTGTGAAAGGTGGCGTGTTTTATCAGTGAATTTGCTCTTACTGTGTGAGTGCCCACGCTCTACTCATGTACTTGATTAGAATATGCACTGCTTACGAGCTCAGTGTGCATGTGCGCTTACACTTCATGCTAACGTGTTCATATTCAAGTTCGTATTCTAAAAGTAATTTTGTAAACGCTTACTGTGGAAGTACGTTGCCAAATCTGACGATGAGATATAGCCCGAAAATGTAGAATTTTCTGAACTCAGTTTCTGTCGTGCCATGTATGTATTTGAGAGTACAAGTGTGAACGGGAGACTAATCTACAGATAATCCCCCTAGGAGCTATATCTCGAATGTGACTTGATTTACCTCATTAGCTTTGACACCTGTGTATTATACACGTGAACTATCCGATTACACATCTATACTTGCATGTCTGCATGCTATTTACATGAACATACATTCATTATGTATATGTTGACATACGTGATACTTTACATGCTCTGTGCGCTGATCTTCTCTAATCGTGACATTTTGGTCATTTTTTCCCCCAGGGTAAAAAGAAAGAAGACTCTAAAGATGGCATGAGACAGAGAAGCTGGACAACTGACAGCGAGGCTAGCTGGGCATCTAAGGTAAACATAACCTTTGTTTACTTTGAACTATTACATTTCTTTCTATTGGTATTAATATTGTTTGTGTTTGTTGGACTTGATATTGTTTGTGTTTATTTTTCGTGGACTGTTCCCCAGTCATTTGACAAACATAAAGTTTAAAAAAAAACAACAGCTGTCACCTCTGATTTGTGAAATATACAATTACATTGAATGGGTTCATAAAAGTGCATTCAACATATGGATTCCAATAATGATCTATCTGGTAAACTAATGAAATAATTTACTGTAATTGTTTTATCTTTGTTTTGTCCAAGTATGACCGCACTTTATTAGTTTATTTCTACGAATTACAGTGGTTTGTTTGTTTGTTTTGGGGTAGAGGATGTTTATCGGGAATTTTCTTTTGTTTATCTCGTGTATACCGAACTGATCATTATTATGTTAGGATAGCCAGACATATTTTTTTTTTTTCAGGAAACCTTTTTTTTTTGTAAACTATCCCGGGCGTTTAGTATTAAATTTAGACGCCATCTATTCGTTGTGTTTGTAGATTATGACAGATAATTGATCAAAACTTTGATACACACATTGATTTCACGGGCTGACTTTAGGTTACATAGTTGATATTTGAAAACCTGTTCGGAATATCGCAACATCTATAAAAAGGACCCTGCTGGTGTGTCCGGAATATCGAAATGACCGCTGAGTTCTACATGAGTACATTATCTTTTAGTCACTTTTCAGCTCTGAATTTGTTCGACTTACATCTGGATTAAAAAAAAAACTTCTTCAGTTAAACCATTCACTTCTTCAGTTGAACCATTCACTTCTTCAGTTGAACCATTCACTTCTTCAGTTGAACCATTCACTTCTTCAGTTGAACCATTCACTTCTTCAGTCGAACCATTCACTTCTTCAGTTGAACCATTCACTTCTTCAGTCGAACCATTCACTTCTTCAGTTGAACCATTCACTTCTTCAGTCGAACCATTCACTTCTTCAGTCGAACCATTCACTTCTTCAGTTGAACCATTCACTTCTTCAGTTGAACCATTCACTTCTTCAGTCGAACCATTCACTTCTTCAGTTGAACCATTCACTTCTTCAGTCGAACCATTCACTTCTTCAGTCGAACCATTCACTTCTTCAGCCAAACCATTCACTTCTTCAGTCGAACCATTCACTTCTTCAGTCGAACCATTCACTTCTTCAGTCGAACCATTCACTTCTTCAGTCGAACCATTCACTTCTTCAGTCGAACCATTCACTTCTTCAGTCGAACCATTCACTTCTTCTGTTGAACCATTCACTTCTTCAGTCGAACCATTCACTTCTTCAGTCGAACCATTCACTTCTTCAGTCGAACCATTCACTTCTTCAGCCGAACCATTCACTTCTTCAGTCGAACCATTCACTTCTTCAGTCGAACCATTCACTTCTTCAGTCGAACCATTCACTTCTTCAGTCGAACCATTCACTTCTTCAGTCGAACCATTCACTTCTTCAGCCGAACCATTCACTTCTTCAGTCGAACCATTCACTTCTTCAGTCGAACCATTCACTTCTTCAGTCGAACCATTCACTTCTTCAGTCGAACCATTCACTTCTTCAGTCGAACCATTCACTTCTTCAGTCGAACCATTCACTTCTTCAGTCGAACCATTCACTTCTTCAGTCGAACCATTCACTTCTTCAGTTGAAAGTAAATTCCCACACGGATTTTATTTTAATTGACGCCTTGAGTTTCTTATTCAATATTTTGATTTGAATTTGAGCTAAGTCTGTTATAGTAGACACAAGATATTGTGGTTTGTTTTTTTTTTAATTTTTAATTTCTAGTTATATTTCTATATTCTTTCGAAATATTTCTGGCCATCTGTCATTTTATTGACTTAATAAATACTTTGCGTAATGCTTAACTTTCTTGGTCTTATTCTAGCAGCTATTTTTGCAGCTGTTCACTTGATTATTTTTTTTCTAAGACTATGTGTAAATATCGGTAAGTAATAATTACATAGTTCAACTTATAGTTATGAACATAGAGATGGGTTATTTTTTTGGTTTATTTTTTAATGAAATAAAACATTAATTAACAATAGTTGATACGTTATGATAGTTAAAATAGGTAATTTCTTTTTTTTTTTTGACATGATAAGTTTTTTAGAAAAACAGGAATTACTGAGCGGTGTGTGTGTGTGTTAAATCCATGTAAGGATGAGATGAGATCTCTTAGATCCTATAAATCACTAATGGGACAGTATCTAACATCGGTTATTCAGTATATAGGTAGGATACAAACTAATATATAGGTAGTATACAAACATATATATATATATATGTAGGATACAAAGTAATATATAGGTAGGATACAAACTAATATATAGGTAGGATACAAACTAATATATAGGTAGGATACAAACAGATGAAGAAAGTTCTGAACTACTGACAGAACTAGTTTTAAGAGTCGCAGACTCAATAGTGACGTCATTATAAACAAACAAACAGTTGCACATTGTGTGTGATCTCACTCAACTGAACGTTTTGATATTGTAGTGGCTGAAAACTTAAAGCCTTCGGGTTTTTTTCCCCCCACATTAATGGAATGACCTATAAATAGATTGTCTTGAATTTCAGGAAAGTGTAGAGCTTGTGAACTCGACACTTAATTGTGCCGTCGTCTTCTTCCACTCCACCCCGGGGGCCACAGGGTTCCATCGTGTGCCCGCCCCCCCCCTCTCTCTCTCTCTCTCTCTCTCTCTCTCTCTATCTCTCTCTCTCTCTCTCTCTCTCTCTCTCTCTCTCCATACCGTGATGTGTTGTTAGCTAATATATTATTGAAAGTTTATGTCTAAACAAAAATGTCTCATATGAAAAAAATTGGTTTGTTAAAAAAGTCTGCCATTTGTGTGTGTCTTCTGTCCTTGATTTATGTTCTCCTTATTGGTTTATCTCGTTGAAGTAAATAAAACTTTGTAAACCCAACCCCATGCTCAGCGTGTTTGAGATTTATCATCTTAAAGTGGGACAGTGTCCATCTCCTCCAAGGGAGGGAAGAGGAATGCATTTGTTTCCCAGTCTGCCATTGATTTATCCTATCCTCGGTACTAAGACTTTTTTTTTTAAACTGGCTGCTGCTTGTTAACAAGTATGAAACTAATTCATTGCTCACTGATGCATCATGGACCTACTTGCACAGGAGAATATTGGTTCACTGGCGGTATGTTGGTCACAACATCCGGTATATTTATTTTTTTTTACAACTGAACATATTTCAAAGGGTTGTTTTTCTATTTAATAAAGATCAAAATACCCACAATGATTGCACGTCTTCAAAGGTCTGTGGCATCTGATCTTGACCGTGTAAAAAAAAAAACGTAATAGAGATCCAAAAGAATTTTTTTTTTCTTCAAGCCACTGGCCCGTGAATGAAACTGTCACATTGAGTAGAGAGTGTTTAATTTTCCCTATCGCTTGAAGGATTGATGACGACATTTTTATTCACACGCCCCCCCCCTCACTCCCTCCAAATGCCCCCTCCGCCCCACACACACACACACACACCCCTACTCTTTCATGCTTAATATCTTCTTACGCCAGAGATTTTTTTTTTATTCCAGCGGTGAAACTGTCACAAGTGATGAAACTGTCACAAGTGATGAAACTGAATGATTTACATCCTGATATTTCTCCGTTGCCGCAGACTTGCCCTCTCTAAGCAGTTCTTACATATTATTGACTTTTGAAAGCTGTGTTCATTTCAGTGAATCATCAATCTGTCAGGTGGCATCTGTCTGCGTCTAATGACTACCTCGTAAACTATCGATTAACTCCGTCATTCACATCAGAAATTAGAATCGTCTTTAAAGTTGTTTTCATTTCATTCTTCACTTAACACAGTAGCTGGACTTGGACTTTTTTTTGTTTCCC
The DNA here is from genome assembly GCA_021962125.1 of Bulinus truncatus. Classification (NCBI taxonomy): domain Eukaryota; kingdom Metazoa; phylum Mollusca; class Gastropoda; family Planorbidae; genus Bulinus; species Bulinus truncatus. The sequence continues at coordinate 7,815,983 of JAGDYQ010000006.1, forward strand.
TCTATTAACGTCACAGTCCAGACGGAATTGATATTTCTCTTTCAAACTATGTGTGTTAAAAATTGATCCACATACCACACATTGTTTAGGCGTGAGTCAAATGCTAACTGTGTGTGTGTGTGTAGCACTCGTCTCACTTCACCGTTCTGCTTGACCTGTTAGATGGCCGGGGTAAACTGTACTTACTTACAATCTCTTCAAAGTAATGGGGGAGGGGGGTCCATTCAGGTGCTCAAATCTAAATGGAGTGGGCGTACTACGGTGGTAGTCTGACCCTCGTGTTTAAAGATGTTGAGGCGTTAGCAATCGATAAAACTTCGTGTATCGCTACTAGCAGGAGCTTATAATAAATCAGTTCCTCTCTTCTTTTTTTTTTAAAACTGAATATATTTTATACAGGGATGTATTGCTTGGGTTGGATCATCTCACAGTTGTTACAGAGATGTATTGCTTGGGTTGGATCATCTCTTAGTTGTTACATAGATGTATTGCATGGGTTGGATCATCTCTTAGTTGTTACAGAGATGTATTACTTGGGTTGGATCATCTCACAGTTGTTACATAGATGTATTGCTTGGGTTGGATCATCTCTTAGTTGTTACCAAGATGTATTGCTTGAGTTGGATCATCTCTTAGTTGTTACATAGATGTATTGCTTGGGTTGGATCATCTCTTAGTTGTTACAGAGATGTATTGCTTGGGTTGGATCATCTCTTAGTTGTTACAGAGATGTATTGCTTTGGTTGGATCATCTCACAGTTGTTACAGAGATGTATTGCTTGGGTTAGATCATCTCACATTTGTTGTTGTTGTTTTAGCTTTCAGTTGGAATCCCAAGATGGTTGCTGATAATGAATGTCTAAGTCTGTTAGTATAATGTGTTTTTTAATCGATTTTTGTTTTCTATACTTACTTCAGGATTTTTATGTTAGAATTATATACTTGACGCAAACGTTTGCTATTGAATGTAGTATGTTTTGAGTATGAAACATTCGGTCTTTTATATCAAACAAGTTTGATATACCTGAAGTAAGAATGTTACTTTAGATTCTAGAACTATTCAAACATTATCATCACATTTTTACTGTGCCCGATGAAGTAGTAGACGGTTGATTTTTTTCGAAATTTCGTTTCCTATGACTTGAGTTTGACTTTAAAACAAGATTCTACTTCATAGCTTCCGGTCTTTTAACATATTTCATATCCAAATTGTTTATAATAATTATTTTGTATGAAATCCCACCTTTATCACCTACTTCCATAATCCGAGTTTACCCAGACATGAGTGTGGTTGGTTCACCCAGACGTGAGTGTGGTTGGTTCACCCAGACGTGAGTGTGGTTGGTTCACCCAGACATGAGTGTGGTTGGTTCACCCAGACGTGAGTGTGGTTGGTACACCCAGACGTGAGTGTGGTTGGTTCACCCAGACGTGAGTGTGGTTGGTTCACCCAAACGTGAGTGTGGTTGGTTCACCCAGACGTGAGTGTGGTTGGTTCACCCAGACGTGAGTGTGGTTGGTTCACCCAGACGTGAGTGTGGTTGGTTCACCCAGACATGAGTGTGGTTGGTTCACCCAGACATGAGTGTGGTTGGTTCACCCAGACATGAGTGTGGTTGGTTCACCCAGACATGAGTGTGGATGGTTCACCCAGACATGAGTGTGGATGGTTCACCCAGACATGAGTGTGGTTGGTTCACCCAGACATGAGTGTGGTTGGTTCACCCAGACATGAGTGTGGTCATGTCATGCTGTCTAGTAAAATGTCATAACTAAAGCTTGACTTAGTTGAAGCAAGTGGAATGTACTAATACCTTTGGACAGTATGTGAGGTGCACAGTGGACAAAACAGCCACACGTGGAAACATTTAACCTATTTGAATTAGATGTGTGAAGTCCCTGTATTGATGAGATGAAATCTCTTAGAGCCTATAAACCACTAATGGGACGGTTTTCATGGTGCCATTCTTTCATCCCCACCATAGCCGATAGTGCAATGGCCATGAAGGCACCAAGGGAGATATAGCGGGAACTTAAGCCATGACCTGAAAAATGTCCTTGGTCCTCACCGGAGATAACTAGGTACCTTTAGATCGACAGTCCAGCGCTTTACCGCACGACCATCCGTCCCCTTTGAATCAGATAGAAATGGTCACATTCCAATAAATTTACTATTTTAGCTTAATACTCCAGATTTAAGAATGTATTGATTATTTTGGGTGTATTTTGAAGTGGTATAGATGCAGAGCAGTTTTTGTTCCGTATTCAAATATGCAGCATATTTTTTTTTGCTTGGTTTCAATTTTCTTAATATCTGTTGTTGTGTCGTTGTTATTGTTGGTTTCAATTTTAATACATTTTTCTCTCTATCTCTGTACATCTCTCTATCTTTTTACATCTCTCTATCTTTTTACATCTCTCTATCTCTGTACATGTCTCTTTCTCTGTACATCTCTCTATCTCTGTACATATCTCTATCTCTGTAATCTCTCTATCTCTGTACATATCTCTTTCTCTGTACATATCTCTATCTCTGTACATATCTCTATCTCTGTGTCATGGTATAGTTATTAGTACTACGCACACAGATGTGTGTGTATCTTTGGAGCTTGGCCAACCAGGTCAACATGTGGTCACGGGGTCATGATTCGAGATGTTTATAGAAAATAAATATGTTGTTTATTATTCTAGATATTTATAGAAAATAAATATGTTGTTTATTTGTAAATAGTATTGACTAAATGAGTGAGAGACAGAGCGATGGGGAATGTTCGAGATGGATGGAAGGAAATTATATAAAGACGATGTTCAGTTGAGAAAAAGGATTGGAAAAGGAGTTGAGGCAATCGAGTCAGTTAAGTTATTTGTGTTCAGAAGTTCAGTTGAGTAAGAGGGAGTATTCGAGTACATATCAGAAGTTTTAGTTGATCAGTTAAGTTCATTGTTAACAAGTATTATTCATTGGATTTATTCTGCTTATATGTTATTGTGTCGTCAATAAATCATATGAACCATGGACATGAATTGAGTTTTCATTATTAACCAGCTCACACAATAACGTTCATTTACATGGTGGCCAGGAACATAGTGAATCCGCCTCCGAGGACACATTGAGTTGAATAATAATATCATTCGTTGATTCGTCGCTGGACAGTATATTGACCTGAATAGAATACACGCACTTAACGTGTGCAGTCAAGTGGAACATTGTTGTAAACAATTCTTACGAAGCAGGTCAGAAATTTCATGAACTTTCAAGTTTATTTATAACTGTGCTGGACTGGACTATTTATAGTACAGGAACTGTAGTAAACTGTTTTATTGGAGTTTATTCGAGAACAAAGGAAAAGGTCAAATAAACAAGGGACATAATTAGGATTAACTTGAGATAATTTAATTTACTTGAAAATTTTTGTGTATGATTCCAATGTACTAATTTTTTTATTCATGTTACATGTATTTTTCAAATGAATATTAGACTAGCTAATTTCATTTGCTATTAGGAATTAATTTATTGTCTTTTTGGAGTTATATATACATTTTTGTATTTTTGAGTGAATTTAAGGCTCCACTTAGATACTAGATTTAAATAATTGTTTAGTGGTATATGTCTAGTTTGTTTATACATTTGTTTTATTAATATTTGTATTCCTCTTGTAACATTCTTTTATGTTGTCCTAGATAATTTCATGATTCATTGTTTATGTTGTTATTTAGATGTCATTATTATAATATTTTTTATATAGATTTCATAATATTAATATTTTACTTCGTACATTGGATTGATTGCTACACACTTGAAATCATTGTAAAACAAATTATATAACATGGATGCAGATGCAAATAAATTCCTTGAGCTAGGAAGAGCAATATGACTGGAAGGAACTCAGCTAGCGAAATATATTCGCGATAGCTTGAATGATGAAAAGGACCGAATTATACAAAAAGAAAAAGAAGAAAAGGAACGAGAAGAAAGAGAAAAAGATCGTTTACGCCTGGCAGAAGAAAAAGAAAAAGAGCGTTTACGCAGGCGGAAAAAGAAGAATTAGACCGCAAACACGAATTTGCATTAAAAATGGCAGAAATTGATGCCATGAAAAGACCCATGATTGATGAGAACTGAACAAAAATGACAACTCAGTCACAAACTTTAAAACATAAAATAAGAATACAACCATTTAGCGGCAAACATGGTGACATAGACAATTTTTTTTCTGTCATGGAGACACAGTTTGCAATAAGCAAAATAGATAAAAAGGATTGGATAATTTATCTTTATGAAGCCATGACCCAAGAAGCACAAGCTGCTTTGAACAATATCAAAGGTGAAGCTGCTAAAGACTATGATGTTGTAAAAAAATATTTACTGCAACATTATAACAAAACAGAGGAACATTACAGGAATAAGTTCCACAATACTTTAATGAATGCTGATGAACATCCGCAAGCATATGTCAACAATTTAGAAAGTTATCTCCTTAATTGGTTCAAAATGGCAGAAATTGACCATAATAATGCAAGGCAGATAATTGAATTAATCTTAGTAGACAAAATTTTGACACACAGCAGCATGAAGCTTTACACTTACATAAAACAGAACAAAGTGCACTGTAAAGAAAAACTCATATCTGCCATGTCTGATTTCAAAGATAGTCATTTAGACACACCTTTGTTTAATACGGTGCAAGAAAAGTCATGTAATGTCATGCATGCCAATAATAAACAACGATACTCAAGTCTACCCGCTAGGATGCCTAAAACATGTTACATATGCCAGAGAGTCGGGCATCTACAATATGACTGTATTTATCGGAAAAGAGGAAATCCATATTCATATAAAAACAGAACAGGAGCATATGAAATCAATTACAGTCCTCCAAGAAACTACTGGCGTGCTGAACGTAACAACTACTACAAGGGGACATATCAAAGAGGTCCAGAAAATGAACAGAAAAACTACCACAATAGATATCAGAGAGGCAAATCGCAGGATGGTAGAAGAAATAGCATGGAAGCACCGGTACGCAGCACCTATCAAAGAAGGATATCACCCAATATAAGCCCTCAAAGATGTCAAACTGAAAGGGTAGAACTCCACTAAGAAAAGAAAACAAGGAAAACACAGTTGCAACAATATTAGAGAGCAAGGGCACTCTAGTATTCTATCCTTGTTTTGTGAACAATCAGGCTGTATTATGTCTCAGAGACACAGGCTGTACATCTGTAGTGGTTGATGAGAAAATAGTTAAGGAAGAACACTTAACTAAGAAAAAAGAAGACATAAAACTGGGAAATGGACAGGTCATAACATGTAGGACCGCCAACATTCATATCGACACGCCATGGATAACTGGACATGTGAAAGCTATAGTAATGCCGTCTCCAGTTACTTCCTTGATAGTGGGAAATATTCCCAATATAAATGACAATAATTCACAAGAAATGTTTCATGAATGGTTGGAAAAGAAGGATATATATACCCAGCTAGAATTAAAAAACATACAGGAACAGATAACAAAACAGAACAAAGATTTCACGTGCTCACTACTAAACAATATGTCCAACTGGAATGGAACACAGGATATTGGTGATTACATACAAGGATTTGATATAATTGCTGATCAAGAGAATGTTAAAGAACAGCAAAGAGCCCAAATTATGATAAATAAAATGAAAGGGCACAGATTAGCAAAAAATATTGTTCTAAAGAACAAAGATAATTATGAATTGATGAGAAATGAACTCATTAAAAAACTAACTCCAAAATCTAATGCTGAACAAACACAAGTTGAACATATAAATGTTGTAACAAGATCGACATCTGTCAAAGAACAAAATAAAGACGAAGAATTCAGTTCCAACAATCAAAAGATTTTATCTCCATATTTAAATATCAACTCTGATGAGTTAGGTAAATTACAGAGAGACGACACTTCTTTAAAACGATATTTTCAACACTGTGAACAAGGCACTAGTAACAGTCAACAAATCAAATATTATTGCAGAGATGGTATTCTGATGAGAAGGTTCTCAAGTCTAAACAGCGATACAGATCAGATAATAATCCCAACTACTTTGAGAGAAGAAGTACTAAAAACAGCACATTCTGTTCCATTAGCAGGACATATGGGTCCCAAGAAAACATTAAAAAGAATTAGAAATGTATGTTATTGGCCTAATATGTTCAGAGACATCAAATCATTTATCAAGTCATGTTCGTTGTGTCAGAAACACAATAGTATTGGTCCAAAGCATACAGCACCACTCCAACAAATGGATACAACATCAGAGCCATTTAAAAAAATAGCCATTGATATAGTCGGACCATTGTCTGTTATGTCAAACAGAAAACACAGATTTTTACTAACCATCATTGACTTTGCGACCAGATGGATAGAGGCCATACCATTGGTTGATATTACAGCTGAATCAGTATGCACTTCCTTATTAAAAGTCTTCACCATATTTGGATTTCCAGAAATCATATTGTCAGACAACGGTACACAATTCCAATCCCATATGACAAGATCGTGTATGCAAATGCTAAAAGTCACACAAACATTTGCAGCCAGATATCGACCACAGGCGAATGGAATGATAGAAAGAGCAAATCAGACAATAAAGACAATGTTAAGAAAGATAATTGAAGAATATGGACAAGAATGGGATAAATATTTACCTCTTGTACTGTTCGCATACAGAGAGATTCCACACGAATCAACTGGTTTCTCACCGTATGAATTAATGTTTGGAAAAAATCCAAGAGGACCACTTAGACTATTTATAGAGAACGTATGTCCACAAAATAGAGATGACATGTCGCCACATGAAATAGTCAACAACACCAAAGAAATGATAATCAACGCTAACAAAATAGCAGAGAAGTGCACAATTCAAAACAGCACTAAACATAGAAACATAAAAAACAAAAATAGATACCTCAGAGAACTCGAAGTTGATGATCAGGTCTATGTACTACTCCCAGAAAAAGGTCATTTCGGTAAAACTTGGCAAGGACCACATAAAATTGTTGAAAAAATTTCAGAAGTTAATTATGTAGTAGAAATAAAAGGGAGAAAACTCACATTCCATATAGATAATTTGAGAAAAATAGCCATGAATCCAGAACAGAAAGGAAAAGATTTTAACAGTGTGAATGAAGTAAACATCATTGTAACCGATAATACAAATGTTGATGTACACAACCAGATATATTATCTAGATTGACCTAAGTTAAAATGACTATTGTAAAATATCACATTGTTTAGTTTATATCATTCTAATCTATGATTGCATGTACTTCTTATTTTGATGTTGAATCACAAGATTGTATACATTGTATATGTACATATTTTTGACACTATATATTCACCTAAATTACGTTTAAGGAAAAGGGGGGAGGTGTCATGGTATAGTTATTAGTACTACGCACACAGGTGTGTGTGTATCTTTGGAGCTTGGCCAACCAGGTCAACATGTGGTCACGGGGTCATGATTCGAGATGTTTATAGAAAATAAATATGTTGTTTATTATTCTAGATATTTATAGAAAATAAATATGTTGTTTATTTGTAAATAGTATTGACTAAATGAGTGAGAGACAGAGCGATGGGGAATGTTCGAGATGGATGGAAGGAAATTATATAAAGACGATGTTCAGTTGAGAAAAAGGATTGGAAAAGGAGTTGAGGCAATCGAGTCAGTTAAGTTATTTGTGTTCAGAAGTTCAGTTGAGTAAGAGAGAGTATTCGAGTACATATCAGAAGTTTTAGTTGATCAGTTAAGTTCATTGTTAACAAGTATTATTCATTGGATTTATTCTGCTTATATGTTATTGTGTCGTCAATAAATCATATGAACCATGGACATGAATTGAGTTTTCATTATTAACCAGCTCACACAATAACGTTCATTTACACTCTGTAATCTCTCTATCTCTGTACATCTCTCTATCTTTGTACATCTCTCTATCTTTGTACATATCTCTATCTCTGTACATATTTCTATCTCTGTACATCTCTCTATCTCTGTAATCTCTCTATCTCTGTACTTCTCTTTTTTTGTACATCTCTCTATCTCTGTACATATCTCTCTGTATATATCTCTATATTTGTACTTATCTTTGTACATATCTCTATCCGTTACTTTGTTATTTTTAAACATACACAGTAACATGCAATCAGATGTATTGACAAACATACACTGTGACATGCAATCAGATGTATTGACAAACATACACAGTAGCATGTCGCCAGATGTATTGACAAACATACACAGTAACATGTCGCCAGATGTATTGACAAGCATACACAGTAACATGCAATCAGATGTATTGACAAACATACACAGTAACATGTTACCAGATGTATTGACGAACATACGCAGTGACATGACTTTTGTTACCAATTAGAAATCTTTTCACCCGATATTATTTTGTCCATCCGTCCAATTTACTTTTGGTTGTCCCTGTCCGTTGAACGCCTTCCCCCTCCCCTACCCCCAATATCCTTTTCTGGTCGGTCAGCATCGTGAATGATTTCAACCATCAGAGTACCATATCAAGTACTCTGTCCGGTCATAACGACACTCTATAATATTCCAGTGGGGGAAGCTATGAAGATCGTTAGCTTTCTCCTCCTACCCCCTCCCCCCCCCCCACCTGAAGGAAATATTTTTTTTTTGAAAAAAAAAAACGAATGAAATAGACAATTCTGGAGTTACCATGTTCCCAGTGGCGTTGACTCGACGTTTTGTTTGTGTTTTTTTTAAATGTTCATGGATTTTTCTTATTGATTGATTATTGTGTACTTGCTGAAATGTTTTATTTAAAAGAAACAAAAGCTAAGTGAACAGTTTCTGTAGCTGTCATGTTCTCAGTGAAATGTCTATTTGACGATTTTGTTTTGTGTTTTCAATGCTGGTTCCCACATTCTCTTCATTGTTTGTAAAATTTCATTTATGTCTTGTCGCATTCTATCCATGTAGTTCTGATTCAACTGGCTACAAAATGCTGACCTGGTGTGTTCATGTATTAAACAGGTTCAGGTGTAGTTTAAGTTTGACCCAACTGGCAGACTTGCCCAGGCACGTGCATATCTCCCATGTGGCCTTTGGGTTCAGGATTGGAGAGGGTCTAGATGAGCCATTCAAAACGATTTTTTGAAAAAAAAGAAGATAATTGTAGGGGGTTTGCAAAAAGAATTTTTTTTCAGTGGAAAACGCATATTTGTTTATCATTCAGGCCACTTGATGGCGTGTGACTTCCTACCTGACTTTACTAAGTCTATTAATGGCGGCCAAATGTGGCTCTTGGATGAGTTTTGTGAATCGTCCTATGAATCATTTTCTCCTATTATTTAATTATAATTACTTTACCAAATTTACTTCAGTGGACCTGGTGCCACGTTTTAATTTTTTTTTTATTTCTTTAATTTTATAAACCGAAATGTTGCTGGCATTGACTTTATCTGTGGCTACCTTTGATGTACATATTTAGTTTACGTAATCTGGACACTCCGCAAACATTATATTGGACACTACTCAAATATTTTCTGGACTTTCTGCAAGCATCTGAACACTCCTCAAACATTATCTGGACACTCCGCAAACATTATCTGGACACTCCACAAACATTATCTGGACACTCCGCAAACATTATCTGGACACTCCGCAAACATTATCTGCACACTCCGCAAACATTATCTGGACACTCGGCAGACATTATCTGGACACTCCGCAGACATTATCTGGACACTCCGCAGACATTATCTGGACACTCCGCAGACATTATCTGGACACTCCGCAAACATTATCTGGACACTCCGCAAACATTATCTGGACACTCCGCAAACATTATCTGGACACTCCGCAAACATTATCTGGACACTCCGCAGACATTATCTGGACACTCCTCAAACATTATCTGGACACTCCTCAAACATTATCTGGACACTCCTCAAACATCTGGACACTCCTCAAACATCTGGACACTCCTCAAACATCTGGACACTCCTCAAACATCTGGACACTCTGCAAACATTATCTGGACACTCCGCAAACATTATTTGGACACTCCGCAAACATTATTTGGACACTCCGCAAACATTATCTGGACACTTTGCAAACATTATCTGGACACTCTGCAAACATTATCTGGACACTCCGCAAACATTATCTGGACACTCCGCAAACATTATCTGGACACTCCGCAAACATTATTTGGACACTCCGCAAACATTATCTGGACACTCCTCAAACATTATTTGGACACTCCGCAAACATTATTTGGACACTCCTCAAACATTATCTGAACATTATCTCAAACATTACCTGGACACTCTTCAAACATTATCTGGACACAATTCAAACATTATTTGGACACTCCTCATTGGACACTACATTGGTGTAGCAGTTAAAAAAAAACAAAGTATTTTTTTTATTGACGCAAATGGAGCAGGATCGGAGCAGTTTGTCCAGCTGCAGACTATCCTGTTGGAGCAGAACCCACCACATAATCTACTTTACTTTTTTTTTTTGTTTAGTTTGTGGCAGCAGAAAGTAATCGTTTACGTTCCCTCTGGTATTGTATTCAATACGGTAGTTTTAAAATTGAGTTGGTCCGTTAGTGAATGTGTGGATGTAGAGTCGCCCTCGTGGGTAGGGCCAGCTGGGGCGCCCCCCCCCACCCCTAGGCCAGTGCATAGTTTAAAATGGTGTCTAAAACTGTTAGAGGCACCACTATTGAGTCCTCGTCACGTAAACATGTGCATCAAAATATTTCTGACTGCAAATGTAAGACTAGCTCAGCCACTGTTACAGTGTTATGTTAGAACGAAAGAAAAAAGTATTTCAATCATAAGGACTAGGTTGGTCACATGGGGGAACAAGTCAGGTCTCATTATTGTAATAATAAATGTCGTCCGGGTACTAACGAAATTCTGTCACAGTTGTCAAAAGCTATCATTGTCATAAACTCCGATCACAATTACTTCAGTCATCTTTGTGAATATCTGTGTGTATGTGGTGCGTCAAGTTAATCACTAATGCGAGTTATAAATATCAATCAAATATATTTAATGGATTTCCAAAATCATTTTCTTGATTAGTTGTTGTTGTTGTTTGTTTTGTTTTTTTTTTAGTCGTTTTAACAAATTCAAAAAAAAAAACTTTAAAGGTAATTTGTCATATGAATGTTTTTCTTCTTGTTTGAATTGTGTCCCTTAGTTCAGGTTTCTCGTGATTTTTTAATTTTGTTTTGAGAGTCATAATTGGGAATATTGTGGGAAATAAAGGTTTGTTTCGGTAAATAGATGACGATTTATGAAGTACGTGTGTTTATTTATAACGTACGTAAGTGTGGTATGTGTGTTTGTATGTATAAAGTACGTTAGTGTGATGTATGTGTAAGTATGTACATTTGAAGTACGATTATGTACGTATGAAGTACTAGTGTGTATGCATAAAGTTCGTAAGTGTGTGTGTTTACATTTACGGGTGTATACAGTAGGTGTGTATGAAGTAAGTGTGTATTTCTGTATGTGCATGTCAGTATGAAGGATGTGTGTATTTAGTACGTATCTGTTTGAGGTGCATGTGTATGTCTTTATAACGTGTGTGAGTCTGAAGTATTTGAAGTACGTGTTTATTTGTGTATGAACTCCTTAGTTTGCGTTCGTGCATGCTGGCGCGCAATAGTGTGTGTGTGTGTTGTGTTGTGTTGTTGTTGCTGCTAATGCTGCTTTGTCTGCTTCATTGTTTGTTTGGTTTGTGTGGTTTTTATTTTTTTGAATTGTTTACATCTCATGTAGATACGTCATCACATTCTTTACCATGTTTAACATCACTATGTAGGCTGCTGTGTGCACTGTGTATGGAATGGAGACCAGACGTAAACAAGAGATCTATGCAGGCTGCTGTGTGCACTGTGGATGGAATGGAGACCGGATGTAAACAAGAGATCTATGCAGGCTGCTGTGTGCACTGTGGATGGAATGGAGACCAGACGTAAACAAGAGATCTATGCAGGCTGCTGTGTGCACTGTGGATGGAATGGACACCAGACGTAAACAAGAGATCTATGCAGGCTGCTGTGTGCACTGTGGATGGAATGGAGACCGGATGTAAACAAGAGATCTATGCAGGCTGCTGTGTGCACTGTGTATGGAATGGAGACCGGATGTAAACAAGAGATCTATGCAGGCTGCTGTGTGCACTGTGTATGGAATGGAGACCGGACGTAAACAAGAGATCTATGCAGGCTGCTGTGTGCACTGTGGATGGAATGGAGACCGGATGTAAACAAGAGATCTATGCAGGCTGTTGTGTGCACTGTGGATGGAATGGAGACCGGATGTAAACAAGAGATCTATGCAGGCTGCTGTGTGCACTGTGGATGGAATGGAGACCGGATGTAAACAAGAGATCTATGCAGGCTGCTGTGTGCACTGTGGATGGAATGGAGACCAGACGTAAACAAGAGATCTATGCAGGCTGCTGTGTGCACTGTGGATGGAATGGAGACCAGACGTAAACAAGAGATCTATGCAGGCTGCTGTGTGCACTGTGGATGGAATAGAGACCGGATGTAAACAAGAGATCTATGTAATGTATGGAAATGGTGGCCATTTAGCTGTCTGATAATAGACCTGGACATGACAGCTTTCTCTACCAGGATCACGGCTGCGATGCCATAAATGTTGATTTTTATCTGAAACACCATTTATCATGGACGCTGATATCGTGTTGGTCACCACTCCAGCCGACCTTTAAGTCAATTCCCATTCTTTCATTTAGACTTCACCCCCCCCCCACCCACCCACCGCCCCATTGGAATTGGAGGTGCCTTCAACTTGTCTAAGAAAAATTGACGTTTATCGATTTGTGTTGTTTGCCTTTATATTCGTGGCGTTTAACATATATTTTAATACAGTTGCCATGGAAACGCTTATGATTCCGTAACATTGTTTAACTTTTTTTTTTTAGAATTTTGTTATCTAAACGGTATTACACTTTTTTACGTTTTGGTCGTTTGATAACTGGCAAAATACGTCATAAATTGAGCTACATTCCAATTCAGTTATACAGGATTACAGATTTTTCAGTAATTATTTATTCAATAAACAAAACAAAACCAGCAATAATAATGATTTTCCATCATGCCATATTAACCTTAACAGGGTAACCGTTAGATCCATAAATATCACTGAAAACACAAAATTCTTTTAAAATGTACCATTGGCCACCGTGTCACGTGACACTAATCTTACACAAGACAAGGAAACTAAAATTCACTCCCTATCAAAATAACTATATGGAATGTGTAAATAAATCAACTGTTTACATTCTGGTTGCTGTGTTCACTTCTACGTTGAATTCACCCTATTAAATATTGCAGTTTTGGGAATCTTTTAGAGGAAAGGTCTGTACCAGTTTATTGCTACGAGCTTTATCATGGGCTGACCTACTCACCCATCTACCTGTCTGTATAACTACCTTCATATCTACATGTCTGTATAACTACTTACCCATCTACCTGTCTGTATAACTATCTACCTATCTACCTGTCTGTATAGCTACCTACCTACCTATCTGTCCTACTTGCCTAAATACATTTCAGTCGGCCTATTTAATTTTGTGCCTCTGTGCTTTATTAAAGGGAATAAATGATTTTGTAATTAGCCGGTACTGTTCTAGGTCTTTATTAACCTTAGGAAAGCTTAAGTTTATTTAGGAATGTCTGATTTAGTTCGTTGTTTTTTTTTTTTGTTTGGCTGTTCATCTGCACTTGAGTTGATGTTTTTTACGCTTTTTTTCAATATTTATAATAATGTGTTATTATATGTTAGTGTGTGTGTTTGTGTGTTTGTTATTTCCTCCAGAATGGAAAGTTTAAAGTTTTGTTTTGTTTAACATTGACCAACTTGAACTCATATTTTTCCTCACGCCTGTATTCCCTTTTCTTTTATATTTTTTTAAGCATGACATCCATCCCATGACGTTTTCTGACCAGTTTTTATTTAATTTTCAATGGCCCAATCATCGTTTCATTTCTAAAAGGGTGTGTTTTAAAATAAAGTAATGCCACTAATATTGTAAAAACAAACCGCTACATTCCAGGATATTTTATTGTTGTCTTAATTTTTTTGGACTGATTTTTTTTTTCTGGCTAAAATTTTTGTTGGTTGAAATAAAATAAAAAAATAAAAAGTTGGTGAAAGAAACTGAGGAGACATTTCAAAATAGAGCAACTAAAGGTCAACAAATATCCCTGTTGACATCTCCCGTCAGTTTTCTGGTAGAAATGTTTCAATTCCAAATACTGTCTTTTTTTTGTAAACACCGACCTTGAACCTAGATGGAATCATTTCTTTTGTTCATAAAAATCAATAGTCAAAAATGAGCGTTCTGTTCTGGTCAGCATGTGATTATGTCGAGGTAGGCCCGTACATTAAGGTCTTATGTTTGATACACAGCGAAATAATACTTAATAAAGAGTCACACTAAGGTCCATTTGATCAAAATACATTGAACAAAGTAATATCAAATAATAGAGTCAACTGGTCCATTGTCAGCCAATCCAAACTCATGGAATAGCAGCTTGGGAATCGCGGCTCTAAGAGCAGTTTTGACTCTTCTAGCTTAAAATATAGTTGAATAAGTGAAAGCCTGTCAGTGTGTGCTAATACTGTAGTCACTGTAGTGGAGTAAGTGAAGTCTGTCACTGTGTGCTAATACTGTAGTCACTGTAGTGGAATAAGTGCTCTCAGTCACCATGTGCTAATACTGCAATGGAATACCGTATATACTCGGATAGAAGCCGAGTTTAGAACTACAAAATACAATACTGAAATCAGGGGGTCGGCTCATATGCGCATAAAACAAAATTTACACAAGGACAGATACTAAAGCCAATTTGCCAGACACACATTTTCATCGCTATCTGACTCTTTATTTGGTTGTGTGTGTAAGGATTACTAATATATATATATATATATATATATAGTGTGTGTGTGTGGACGTGCGTGCGTGTGTGTGTGAGATATCACTTCAAAGAATTTTATGTATTCATAGCTCATAATTATACTCTGTATGAATATTACCATGGAGAATTCATTTTCGAAGTCAAAATTGGCATACATTTAAAAAAAAGAAATACTAAAAAAAAACAGAAAAATTGTTTTCTGTAACTATGGTTTCCTAACTAATACTATAATAACAATCTCATGAAGTGTAATCAAACATAGATTTCTGTCTAGGCACACTGTATGATCCTATATCTATTATTTATAATCTAAAATACAGGAATTCTCTCTAGAAGTATAATCAAACATAGATTTGTGTTTAGACACACTCTATACGCAAATGCATAGAATAAAGTGAGAATGACACGACCACGTGGTTGTCTGTGCACCAGTGCCGAACCGTAACCAATTGCTAGAGCTAGCGGTGAAGCTAGTGTTGTTTTAGTCCCAGGTCATATTTTAGTTTCAGTTTTTATTTCGTTTTTTCTGTAATAATTTTAGTTTTCGTCTAGTTTTAGTCTTGCTTCTAATTTTAGTTTTAGTTTTAGTTCTCGTTGACGAAAAGTCAACATTTTCGTTAGCGAAGGTTTTAGTTTTCGTGAACGAAAGCAACACTATGTGAAGCCGACGTCATCGATACACGGTCTGATTTCTTAGAAATAACACGCTCAAACGACTGCACGTCACATTACCTACCGATCACATTGGCGTCACCCCTGACCCCAGCCTTGGTTACGGATTGCCACTGCTGGTGTGCAAACAATATGGAGTAGACAATTGTGTGGTCGGCTTATATGCGGGTTTTTGCAAAAACTGGCCAGTTAAAAGCAGTTTTACGGATGGGGGGGGGGTCGGCTTATATGCGATGTAGGCTTGAATGCGAGCATATGCGGTAAGTGCTTTCAATTACGATGATAATAATGTACTTTAATACGTGCTATCAGCTATCATGTAGTAATACATCGGGACCGAGGCTTTTTGTCCCAATTAAGCGGCTGTCCCAATTAAACATACAAATTTACTATTGGCTTCTTGGTTTGGTTTCTTTGAGATTTGTCCCAAATAAGCGGCTGTCCCAATTAAGCGGTGTCCCAATTACACGGAATCCAGTGTACTTTTTTTGAGAGAAATGTCGTTATCCACCGAGAACTATTAATACTTTAGTTAAAGTGCTTTCAGCCACCGTAAGGTGCTACAGCTTTAGAAGTGCTGTCAACCATTCGGTCTTTTCATCAAAACAAATGTGTTACGTCATCATCTCCAGCGCCTCCTTCTATTCCAGCCCGTTTTTTAAGTCTAGGATGACGTCTTGTTACTTGAGCTTTTCATTGTTGTGTTTGTTGTTCGCTGTCTAGCCGAAAGTAAAGAGTATCACCTCTGTGTTGTGACTTTTTTGTACTCATATGGACTACTGATCAGTTTTGTTTATAACTCAAAGATTCTTGAATGTATTTTTGTTTTTCAGACTTTCTAAGCCGCAAGTTATTGGTCTACTGTAGACCGTATTATGTCTTAATACATGTAATGTGACTTATGTAAATAAGAGACTCGTTACATTTATTTTCTGTTGTGACTATCTTTCAATTGATCTCAGCTGATGAGGCTTTCAAAATCCGTCTGTGTGTTAAAACTTTCCAGTTGGACTGGATTATCTTACGGCTGAATACGATGTACAGTCTCTGTGATTAATTTAAATATTATCCACGACATCTACAAAAAAGGGGTTTCAGCTAAGAAAGTGTGTGCTTAAAGAGGACAGAAAATTTATTGGAAAATATTCCGATGTGAAAGAATGTAGTGGATAGAGCCAATGTGGCACGTTTCTGTGATTGAGTGTTTATAAAGCAATCATGTATTAAACATTACGTTTCACTGTTTAAAAATTGTTGGTGGGATTTTATTTATTTTTTTTGGAAAATAAATGAAACATAAACAAAAAATTGACACAGTAGACGAATAAAATATGGCGACAGTAAACTTCCCAATGCTAATAAAAGTTGGGATGAAATACGAGGCAACCTGAAGACATAATCTGTCTTATAGATTTATATATATATATATACATACATATATATATATATATATATATATATATATATATATATATAGAGAGAGAGAGAGAGAGAGAGAGAGAGAGAGAGGGGGGGCAGCTTTTCATGAAAACAGTAAAAAAAAAACAACATCTAACATTTGGACTTCGAATGAGTTGTATTTAACCAAACATGTGAAGACAATATGGAACAAATCCTTGTATTGAACCAAACATGTGAAGACAGAATGGAAAAAATTTTTGTATTGAACAAAACATGTGACGACAGAATGGAACAATCTTTTTTGTTATTTTCTTTCTTTGTTCCTGTGTTCCTTAGTAGCCCGAATCGATACACCTTACTGCATTGGTCCCCCAACCCACAAGCCGCTGACCGGTACCGGTCCGTGGAACGAAAGTTCATGGGCAGCCCAAAAATATTAAATTATTTTCTTTTATTAATTTCTCTCGTGATTGTGCGACTTTCCAAGGACGGGAAATAATCAACGCCCCTTTCCAGTGGGCCGCGGTGAAATTATCAAACGCTGACCGGTCCGTGGCGAGAAAAAGGTTGGGCACCACTGCTGTACTGAATACATCTCTTAGGTGATCCGTGATCTGGACAGACCTCCAGACAGACATCGGATGGAACTTTGACGTGGACAGGGAGACTGCTGATTGATACCTGGAGCTTTTTAGGAGGATCATGGGGGGGGGGCTATTTGGTGCAAAGTTGTCCACTCAGAGGTCAAATCTTTGAGTTGAATATTTTTTTCTCGCACTGGCCACCATATTAATTGAGTCTTGAGCCTTTGGCTCAAGGGGAGATGACCAATGCAGTAAGCTTTAAATGAATTAGTCATTTGGAAAGTAGACAGACAAACTTCGTTTTACGAGCATAATTCGTTGCATAGAGCTGCACGTAATCCAAAACACGTGTTTATCAAAGTAGATTTCATTATAGAATATAAGGCCTACTCGGATGATTATTTCCAGACAACTCAAATTGCTTGTATGTATAGTAATCGATACATTTATTATTATTTATTTTTTACAATTCTGTGAAGAGGTTAAATTTTGTTCACTCTTACTAACAGAATCGATTCCATCTGTTATCTCATTGTAATATTTTTAATATTGAATTGTGTTAACACGGAACTTATCTCGTGACACTTGCTTAAGCCCGCTTTGTAGTAATTACGCGGAAATTTGTCCGAGCATTGTGTTGACAGAATCATTGCTCACACTGTTACACTCTACTCACTCGCACTGCTACACTCTACTCACTCGCACTGCTACACTCTACTCACTCGCACTGCTACACTCTACTCACTCGCACTGCTACACTCTACTCACTCGCACTGCTACACTCTACTCACTCGCACTGCTACACTCTACTCACTCGCGCTGCTACACTCTACTCACTCGCACTGCTACACTCTACTCACTCGCACTGTTACACTCTACTCACTCGCATTGCTACATTCTACTCACTCGCACTGCTTCACTCTACTCACTCGCACTGCTACACTCTACTCACTCGCACTGCTACACTCTACTCGCTCGCACTGCTACACTCTACTCACTCGCACTGGTACACTCTACTCGCTCGCACTGCTACACTCTACTCGCTCGCACTACAACACTCTACTCACTCGCACTGTTACACTCTACTCACTCGCACTGCTACACTCTACTCACTCGCACTGCTACACTCTACTCACTCGCACTGCTACACTCTACTCACTCGCACTGCTACACTCTACTCACTCGCACTGCTACACTCTACTCACTCGCACTGTTACACTCTACTCACTCGCACTGTTACACTCTACTCACTCGCACTGCTACACTCCACTCACTCGCACTGCAACACTCTACTCACTCGCACTGCTACACTCTACTCACTCGCACTGCTACACTCTACTCACTCGCACTGCTACACTCTACTCACTCGCACTGCTACACTCTACTCACTCGCACTGCTACACTCTACTCACTCGCACTGCTACACTCTACTCACTCGCACTGCTACACTTTACTCACTCGCACTGCTACATTCTACTCACTCGCACTGCTACACTCTACTCACTCGCACTGCTACACTCTACTCACTCGCACTGTTACACTATACTCACTCGCACTGCCACGCTTTACTCACTCGCACTGCTACACTCTACTCACTCGCACTGCTACACTCTACTCATTCGCACTGTTACACTATACTCGCACTGCTACACTCTACTCACTCGCACTGCTACACTCTACTCACTCGCACTGCTACACTCTACTCACTCGCACTGTTACACTTAACTCACTCGAACTGTTAATGTTGATGCTCCTTACATTTCACACACCTGCTTTAATTTTATTTTCATTTAGGGACTTCTTTTTTATAAATTTCACTTTGTGTTCGATGAGGAGTCTCCTAGTTGGCATGCGTGTTGATTCTACATGACAATACACTACATGTATTTTAATAATTTCGAATCCATGAATTAACATCTTGTAGAAATACGAAGAGAATTACCTTTTAGTCATCCTTATAATAATGGGGGGGGGGGGGGGAAATCGACTTGAGATTATCATATTATAGAAACTTTGCTCGTCTTGTGAAACCAAGTTACCTGTTAACCGGGGTTTGACAGAACATGAATATGTCAGCTGTTTGCATTGATTTTTTCATAACATTAGAACCTGTTGAAGAGATAGAGCTACACTAAATGTAAATCTTACTTTACAACAACAAATAGTTTAGATACATTTCTCGGCAATTGTGAATATGGTTACACTTTGTGTATGTGTAATACTTCTCGAATGAATTGTAAATTCAAATCGTTCAGTAGTAACCAGACATGTTCAGTTGAGACATAATGCACCCCAGAGATATAGTGCACCTAGTTAGAGAGTCGGGAAGAGACATCCTGTTGAGATTTCAAAGGGTTTTAAGCACCTTTCATTCAATACTTTTTATTTTGTCCATTGTTTATTGATGAGATGATTGTAAAGAAGAACGACAAACAAGTGCAACGCTGTAGGCATGGATCATCGATTGAATTAGAACAAACTGACAGGTGGATCAAAAGGGGCTAAGATGTCTTTGATGAGGCAGAGGGTCGTGAGAAAGAACTACAAGAATTCTATTTATTCACTTTTTTTTTTTCAAACCACTTTAAAAAAAAAAATCTAACAACGTGCGCGATCTCTTTATGAAAAGTCACTTCTGTTGATTACAAAATCCGCCATGTTTATTGTGAAGAATTCTCACAATTTCGATATGTGAAGCCCCTGTATGGTTGAGATGTTTCATTATACCTAAAATCCTTAAAAACACTAACGGGGCGGTTTTAGTTTTGCCATTCTTTCATACCCCACCAAAACCGACAGTGCAATGGTAATTGAGGCACCACGGGAGACATGGAGGGAACTTTCAGGTTGACGGTCGAGACAGGTTGATAGATTACTCCTTATTGCATTTATTGAAATTGAAATAGCAGAAAAGAATGTGATGTTTTTCCTCCCATGAATTATTTTATCTTTATATTTAATATCTATTTTGAACTGTTCCATGGCCACAGTAAAAGATTGTTTCATTTGTCCTGGTGGTCTACTCACTCGCACTGTACTATTTAAACTCTATTCACTCGTACTATTTACACTCTACTCACTCGCACTGTACTATTTACATTCTACTCACTCGCACTGTACTATTTACATTCTACTCACTCGCACTGTACTATTTAAACTCTACTCACTCGTACTATTTACACTCTACTCACTCGCACTGTACTATTTAAACTCTACTCACTCGTACTATTTACACTCTACTCACTTGCACTGTACTATTTAAACTCTACTCACTCGCACTGTACTATTTAAACTCTACTCACTCGTACTATTTACACTCTACTCACTCGCACTGTACTATTTAAACTCTACTCACTCGTACTATTTACACTCTACTCACTCGCACTGTACTATTTAAACTCTACTCACTCGCACTGTACTATTTACACTCTACTCACTCGTACTATTTACATTCTACTCACTTGCACTGCAACACTCTACTCACTCGTACTATTTACACTCTACTCACTCGCACTGTACTATTTACACTCTACTCACTCGCACTGTACTATTTACACTCTACTCACTCGTACTATTTACATTCTACTCACTTGCAATGCTACACTCTACTCACTCGTACTATTTACATTCTACTCACTTGCACTTCTACACTCTACTCACTCGTACTATTTACATTCTACTCACTTGCACTGCTACACTCTACTTACTCGTACTATTTACACTCTACTCACTCGCACTGTACTATTTACTCTCTACTCACTCGCACTGTACTATTTAAACGCTACTCACTCGTACTATTTACATTCTACTCACTTGCACTGCTACGCTCTACTCACTCGTACTATTTACATTCTACTCACTTGCAATGCTACACTCTACTCACTCGTACTATTTACACTCTACTCACTCGCACTGCTACACTCTACTCACTCGCACTGCTACACTCTACTCACTCGCACTGCTACACTCTACTCACTCGCACTGCTACACTCTACTCACTCACACTGCTACACTCTACTCACTCGCACTGTTACACTCTACTCACTCGCACTGCTACACTCTACTCACTCGCACTGCTACACTCTACTCACTCGCACTGCTACACTCTACTCACTCGCACTGTTACATTCTACTCACTCGCACTGCTACACTCTACTCACTCGCACTGCTACACTCTACTCACTCGCGCTGCTACACTCTACTCACTCGCACTGCTACACTCTACTCACTCGCACTGTTACATTCTACTCACTCGCACTGCTACACTCTACTCACTCGCACTGCTACACTCTACTCACTCACACTGTTACACTCTACTCACTCGCACTGCTACACTAAACTCACTCGCACTGCTACACTCTACTCACTCACACTGTTACACTCTACTCACTCGCACTGCTACACTCTACTCACTCGCACTGTTACATTCTACTCACTCGCACTGCTACACTCTACTCACTCGCACTGCTACACTCTACTCACTCGCACTGCTACACTAAACTCACTCGCACTGTTACACTCTACTCACTCGCACTGCTACATTCTACTCACTCGCACTACCACGCTTTACTCACTCGCACTGCTACACTCTACTCACTCGCACTGCTACACTCTACTCACTCGCACTACCACGCTTTACTCACTCGCACTGCTACACTCTACTCACTCGCACTGCTACATTCTACTCACTCGCACTGCTACACTCTACTCACTCGCACTGTTACATTCTACTCACTCGCACTGCTACACTCTACTCACTCGCACTGCTACACTCTAATCACTCACACTGTTACACTCTACTCACTCACACTGTTACACTCTACTCACTCGCACTCTTACACTCTACTCACTCGCACTGCTACCCTCTACTCACTCGCACTGCTACACTAAACTCACTCGCACTGCTACACTCTACTCACTCGCACTGCTACATTCTACTCACTCACACTGCTACACTCTACTCACTCGCACTGTTACACTCTACTCACTCGCACTGCTACACTCTACTCACTCGCACTGCTACACTCTACTCACTCGCACTGCTACACTCTACTCACTCGCACTGTTACATTCTACTCACTCGCACTGCTACACTCTACTCACTCGCACTGCTACACTCTACTCACTCGCACTGCTACACTCTACTCACTCGCACTGCTACACTCTACTCGCTCGCACTGCTACACTCTACTCACTCGCACTGCTACACTCTACTCACTCACACTGTTACACTCTACTCACTCGCACTGTTACATTCTACTCACTCGCACTGCTACACTCTACTCACTCGCACTGCTACACTAAACTCACTCGCACTGTTACACTCTACTCACTCGCACTGCTACACTCTACTCACTCGCACTGCTACACTCTACTCGCTCGCACTGCTACACTCTACTCACTCGCACTGCTACACTCTACTCACTCACACTGTTACACTCTACTCACTCGCACTGTTACATTCTACTCACTCGCACTGCTACACTCTACTCACTCGCACTGCTACACTAAACTCACTCGCACTGTTACACTCTACTCACTCGCACTGCTACATTCTACTCACTCGCACTACCACGCTTTACTCACTCGCACTGCTACACTCTACTCACTCGCTCTGCTACACTCTACTCACTCGCACTACCACGCTTTACTCACTCGCACTGCTACACTCTACTCACTCGCACTGCTACACTCTACTCACTCGCACTGCTACACTCTACTCACTCGCACTGCTACACTCTACTCACTCGCACTGCTACACTCTACTCACTCGCACTGCTACACTCTAATCACTCACACTGTTACACTCTACTCACTCACACTGTTACACTCTACTCACTCGCACTCTTACACTCTACTCACTCGCACTGCTACACTCTACTCACTCGCACTGCTACACTAAACTCACTCGCACTGCTACACTCTACTCACTCGCACTGCTACACTAAACTCACTCGCACTGCTACACTCTACTCACTCACACTGTTACACTCTACTCACTCGCACTGCTACACTCTACTCACTCGCACTGCTACACTCTACTCACTCGCACTGCTACACTCTACTCACTCGCACTGCTACATTAAACTCACTCGCACTGTTACACTCTACTCACTCACACTGTTACACTCTACTCACTCGCACTGTTACACTCTACTCACTCGCACTGCTACATTCTACTCACTCGTACTGTTACGCTCTACTCAATCGCACTGCTAGCAGAAAAGAATGGGTACACGTTTGCTGAATATAGCAGTACTAGTACTTAGGAAAACATTGGCAAAATATTGTATGTAAATGTACAATAATCGCCAACGACATATTGTTATACTACTTTCAGTCTAGAGAATATTTCTCTAATTGGGTGGCACTTGCTTACCATAGATATATGTGGTTGTTATTGCTTATTAATTTATTTTCTAAACACTTTAAAATGTTGGCTATATTTTTAATTGACCCTTAAACTGACATTGCTGATACTTGAAACAAATACTATAAAGAATCCCAGGAGATAAGAAGAGTGCAAGTTGACACTGGCTTTTTAATTTATTGAACTTACGTTGTTGTTGTTGTTTGTTTTATAGTCCAAGGCAACTTTTTCTGGGTTTATTTTTTTTAATTGACTGGGTTTTTTATCAATTATGTTTTCCTCTGTCACTGCTCGGATATTTTCTTGTTTCCGTTTCTTTGAATATTTCAACATATTCCGTTGATTTGATTTCCTGTGTAATTTTTTGTTGAATTTATTTTTATTGCCCTTTTTTTTCATTGTTATAAATCTCTAATGTTCAGTGACTACATAAGAGCTTTTTATGAATCAGTGAATAGTTACATTAACTCCAGTCTTCTGTTTGGAAGTGCAGGTAAGCCTCGATTTAAAAGAAAATAAATTGTTTTCAACGACAAAGTACATAACAATCGATTTAGCTTCCAACAGTATACATCTTTCTGTTGAATATTTCAAGAAACCGCTAGTTTCGTGAAAGGTGGGGGGGGGGGCAAGTTCTTTGTTCAGTATATACATATTCATATTATTATATTACAGAGTAATACATTGTTTATTGAACAG
Organism: Bulinus truncatus; assembly: GCA_021962125.1. Classification (NCBI taxonomy): domain Eukaryota; kingdom Metazoa; phylum Mollusca; class Gastropoda; family Planorbidae; genus Bulinus; species Bulinus truncatus. Next base: position 7,840,689 of record JAGDYQ010000006.1, read on the forward strand.
TACTGCTTGCTTAAGACAATGTGGTTTAGTCTATTTTTTGTAACTCATTTTTTTTTACTTATTGCGTTCACTCTTTTTTTTTTGTTAGTTCTTGCCTCCACCCCCTGGTCTACTGCTCTGAAGTACTACATCATAGTCAGTATTTAAAAATACACCAGTAGATACCCCGTTGCTGAACATCTTAGCACCGTGAGTGTATATTTAACGACTTTGGACTAGAGGTTGACCTGTAGCTGGGCGACTGTGGCATTATAAATGAAAACAATCTAAAATATACTTAATCAACGTATTCGTCGTATCACCCCCCATAGCGTTCGGGGGAGGGGGCAGGGGGCCGCCCCCCCCCCCGCGTTTTGTCTGCCCCCCCTGCTTATTTGTTCTACTTAGTAAAATGTATTACATGGACCCCCTGCTATTGCCTGGCCCCTGCTGTAGAATTATCAAGCTACCGGGCTGCCCTGCCGTCCAGCAGGCCGCTATGAAATTATCAAATGTTGAGCGGTCCGTGGAGAGAAAAAGATTTGGGGACCACTGCCCTAACGTGTCGTATTTCGCCCGCGGGACGTAGTTCAACCTTATAGGTCTGAAATACTTTTGATGTTACGCATCCTGTTAGTCCCCCTACCGTTGAACAACTCCCATTTATATTGTGTGGCATGATATTGAGCCGGGATATTTTTCCTCCCATGAATTGTTATATCTTTTATATTTAATATCCAGTTTTAACAGTCCCTCAATATGCCATGGCCACTTGTGGGCTGTAAGGGGAAAAAACTTCATTGTTATTGCTTTTTCGTTTTCTTGTCCTTGTAGGATAATAATTTTAACATTTTCACAAACGTTTTGTACCATTATGAATAAAAAAAAACAACAGAATCTTAACCATGCTCGATTGGCCGAATTTAGTAACCTATTATCGATAATGGCCGCCATGAAAATGAAAGCTGGCTATCTGTAGTTCTTATCTGTACAATCTATCTACATCACTGTCTAAATTTTAATATTAGCATTTATTATAAAATTACAGATGAGCACTGAGAACATTTTAAAGACACCAGAAGATCTTCGACTTCTCATAGAGTATCATTGTTTGTTTGTTTTGTTTTTTCCAATTAATTGGGTGCTGATGTATTTGAAATAAAAAATGTTAAATCTGATCGTACTTATGTTTGTTTTATAAGTACATTTAATCTATATCATTTAAATGTGTATATATAAAACTGAATTTTAAAGCAGATACAATGATTAATCACTTGTGAAAATTTGAGGTTGTTATCATAAACCGTTCAGAAGTTATATCAATTTTAGTAGCCAAAACACAAAATTCTGGTCACAAATTTCAGCTTTTTTTCTATAGTAAAAAAAATGAGACATTAAAGCTAATAACTCAACAACCATAAGACCTAATCACATAAGTTAGGTATCTTTTTGAATCTTTTGTTAAGCTCTATTAATCTATGTATGTTTTGGGACATAAAAAAACATTTTGAAATTTTTATCCAAGTACCTACCTTGTTAAATTAGAAATATTTCCATAATTATGTTTTGATTGGAAATTAGACTTACATTTAAAAGAATAATAATTTTTCATTACTTTAATTGGGTATTCTTTTCATGTTGTGTCTGTGTTATACTTGTAACAATAGTCATAAAGAAATGGTTGGGCGAGTTTCTAAATCCCCCCCCCCCTGGTCCAACACCCACCCCTTTGTTTAAGTATTCATTGTGGTTCTGACGATCTTGTCAAGTCAACAACTAAACTTAACGCATTCTTTATATCACATTCTTTATAGCTTGTATATATATTTATATCTTGTATCTTTATATCATCCGGGAAAATGGCGTTGACAGAGATTTTTTTTTTAGTGTCTAAACGAAGAAAACAATTTTTTGTTTAAAACAGCGTGTGTTGACGTATCCTCTTCGGATGTTTCACACTTTTACCTGTTGAATTGGAGAAGGAGGGGGGAGGGGGCACAAGCCAACCGACATATTGACAGGAGATGTAACACCCCTCCCAGTAGAAGGACATCGGGAGAGTGTGGGGGGTATCTGTTGGTAACTGTTGTGTGACTCATCCCATCGTTAGCGTCCCGTCTTAGACAACGAGTATCGTATGACGTCTTCAAACTAGACCTGTGATAGAAGTCAGACAACGTCACCTGGGCGCCAGACTAAAGTCAAACTAGTCTCCACAGTTGTGAAGGTCCGTGATTGGAGGATTATTTACACAGTGACAGGCTTGTGTTGGTTTCATTTCTTTGTGACACCTTTTTTTTTTAAAAAACGTCAGCATGTAAGTCAAATTTTTTTGTGTTAACGTTCTTCATGGCTCCAGGGTTGTCACAAACTGGACTTGTAATAGTACTCTGTTATTGGCTTTTAGTAGTACTCTGTTATTGACTTGTAGTAGTACTCTGTTATTGACTTGTAGTAGTACTCTGTTTCTGACTTGTAGTAGTACTCTGTGATTGACTTATAGTAGTACTCTGTTATTGACTTGTAGTAGTACTTTGTTATTGACTTGTAGTAGTACTTTATTATTGATTGTAGTAGTAATCTGTTATTAACTTGTAGTAGTACTCTGTTATTGACTTGTAGTAGTACTCTGTTATTGACTTGTAGTAGTACTCTGTTATTGACTTGTAGTAGTACTCTGTTATTGACTTGTAGTAGTACTCTGTTTCTGACTTATAGTAGTACTCTGTGATTGACTTATAGTAGTACTCTGTTATTGACTTGTAGTAGTACTCTGTTATTGACTTGTAGTAGTACTTTGTTATTGACTTGTAGTAGTACTCTGTTATTGACTTGTAGTAGTACTCTGTTATTGACTTGTAGTAGTACTCTGTTATTGACTTGTAGTAGTACTCTGTGATTGACTTGTAGTAGTACTCTGTGATTGACTTGTAGTAGTACTCTGTGTAGGACAAAACCCCCAGCGGACTAAACCCCCACGGACAAAACCCCCACGGACAAAACCCCCAGCGGACAAAACCCCCACAATATTGTTTTAAGCCATTTATTGCGGCTACAATTTTTGTATTATTATTAGCTTTTAATTAGTTTAACTTTCTGTGACCTGCTTAGCGGGTGGTTTGTAAATCACATAAATCATGTAAATGAATTTGAATTTAAAACCTGTTTTTGTTGATCATAAATGCTCAATATGAAACATAGCCATAGTTATTATTTTATTTAGCACCTTTTTAAATTATTATTATGTCTTAATTAATTAATAAAAAAAAATTCACAAAAAAAGCTCGAGTTATAATTTTATGTTTCTTGGGCGCCCCAGAACCATACGATCCACGGACCGATGCCGATTCGCGGCCCGGGGACCATTGCCTTCCAGTGTTGCCAAATATTAATTTATTTTAAATGTCAGATTTTTAGAGTAAAAAAAAAAGTTAGAATTGAACAAGCTACACTTTTTACATCCTACAGGGCAATACCGCAGCCGACTATATCAAACGGCTAATAATGTATAACAAGAATGTGATGTAAAATGTGTAAGCCTTGTTTCAAATTGTGTCTAAAAGCTAAATTTACGAGGAAAAAAGAACCCTTAATGAGATATGGAAATTAAACACTTCAAATCGAGTACGCTTAGCAATTCCTCCCGAACTAAACTTACATTCTCTTATATAGGCTAGCTGGACAAAATATCCTATCATTCTCAAGTCTCCTGTTTGTTGGTTCCACCCCAATTCAATACATTATTAAGAGTTTGGTGAACATAGCAGAATAAACGTGACATTGCACTTTTCATGTTACTTGAATTCCTCCACACCGACACTATGTTTCTAAACTTTATTCAATTTTAGTACACCCCTAACTCTGAACTCATGAACTACCCACGTCTACGCATCTTCCGGAATTCTACTGTGACACTATTCTTTATTGTCTTAAATTCCCCTACCTGTTAAAGTTAATGGGTTCTGTCTCCCTCTCTTTCCACCCGTCTCATATCGAATTACGTTAGACTGTCCCAACTGCCCTGACCTACTTTCACTTTCTACATTTTATAATAAAGATTTGGGGGGGGGGGTATTACATTTAATAATAAAAGTAATGATTAATTAATAAATAATATTTTTTTAAGTGGGTGTTTTGTCCGGGGTTTTGTCCGCTGGGGGTTTGTCCGTGGGGGTTTTGTCCGGATATCGTGATGCTCATACTGTTCAGTTTATGTCCCTATCTCCACCACGTCTATTCATACTGTGACCTTGATGGTTGTCACGGGTTGTGACTAATATGTCGAAACTATCCCCTTACTCCAACCCTTAACTTAATAATATTACTAACGTTAAGGTGCATATTATACCATGTATAGTAATATACGTTCCCGTGCTCCAGTTTCCCCCCTTTTAACCCACCCCCGTTAATTGCGTCATCAGCCAGGTGTACGAGGCAGGGAGGTAACAGAAACACGTCACATTCCAGGGGAAATATTCTCTGACCACCGGACTATTCTCCGGTCGGCTTCTTCAAAGGGACAGTTACTAAGGTCTTTGTCCGTGCGACGTATTTCTCCCCCCCCCCTCCTCATCTAGGCTCCACCCCCTAATTTGAAAGTTTGAAAGAAACCTATATTATATTTGATTGGCTAAGGGTCACGTGGGAGAAAGGGATATGAAGAATGAAATATAGATTCGCGGGCATTCGACCGTGGGCTCTCGAGTGAGAGGGTCGATTAGTGAATAGCAATCCGACTGAGTGATAGCGAGTGGATTGCTGTGTCTCTGAGTGAGAGAAAGAGAAATAGAGAGAGAGAGAGAGTTAACTAGTACTAACGTGATTGTTCCCCTTATTCATTTTATGTTGGATTATTTTGCTGCAGCTTGAATTATCGTTGCTTATGATAAGTCACCAGATTCCTGTTACGGACTGGTGCCTGTGCATAAATAAATCTCTCTTGTTGTTGTACACACGACTTGTCGAGTTGATCATCGTCACCTGTTTTACCTTTAATTGTTGTTGAGCCTGTGTGTGTGGTAGGAATACAAATATAAATACGAGTCAACCTTGAGTCAGCCCTCATACTCTTAGCAACAAGCCAAGGATACCCTCGAAGGGGACCTCAACATCTGGGGGCCCGTCTGGGATCCTCAACATCTGGGAGGCTCGTCTCGGGATCGAACCTTCACCTGAAGTTGTATTCTACAATAACCAGGCGGGGGGCTTAATCTCTGCCACAAGTCTTCAGGAGTCATACCGGACTCACCCAAGTCTTCAGGAGTCATACCGGACTCATCCAAGTCTTCAGGAGTCATACCGGACTCACCCAAGTCTTCAGGAGTCATACCGGACTCACCACGCGTACTCACGTAGTCCGACTGAAAGTACAGACGAAGTCAACAAGACAGTAAAAGAAAACGTCGCACTGTTATCGGCGAGTAAATAACATTTAGACTCTAGACTTTATGCATGTGTGTAAGATTGTGTACGGTGGAAGATATTTCATATTCTGTTGAAAGGAGGGAGGAAGCGTCAAGGTAAGCCATTTTAATACACTTCTTTGATTGTGATCATTAGTGAGTGCTCTGACTGCGTGTTAAGCTGCACGGCGAGCTTTGTCTGGGTTAACCGTCACTCACCTTAGGCTCGTATTAACGTCACCAACCATGAAATCTATGGAGGAGTACGTACAGTACTTCATAGGCTTGGGGTGCGACGTTAATACGGCCATAAAACACGCTAAATGCGAAAGGGATAGAGAGGTGGAAGAGGCTAGGCTAGAACGAGAAGCAGAATCTGAACGTGCTAAGCATGAAGCAGAAGCTGAACGCGTTAAAAATGATAAAGAGGTGGAGCTAGCTAGGCTAGAACGGGAAGCAGAAGCTGAACGTGCAAAACATGATAGGGAGGTAGAATTAGCCAGAATAACGGCCGATCAGGATAGAGAAGCCGAGCGCGCTAGAAATGATAGAGAGGTTGAGCTAGCTAGGCTTGATAGGGAAGCAGAAATTGAACGCGCTAAACACGATAGAGAGCTTGACTTAGCTAGAATAGCGGCCGAGCAGGAGGCAGCTAAATTAGCATCTGAGGAGAGGGTGGCCCTAGCACGGTTAGAGAGGGAAGGAGGGCCGGCAAGCCCAACTCCAAGCAGTCAGACAACGACATCCTCCAAACCCAAACTCCCCAAACTTGACGAGACGGACAATATAGACGCCTACATTCGTAGGTTTGAAAGATACGCTCTGTCCGCGGGTTGGGAACGACATGAGTGGGCCCCCTGCTTGACATCACTGCTCACGGGACGGGCCCTGACGACAGCTACCCGCTTGACGGCTGACTGACTCATTGAAGGCTGCCCTCCTAAAGTCATACGACTATACGGAGGAAAGCTTTAGACGAAAGTTTAGGGGGGGCCCATTTAGAAAGAGGGGAGACCTACCCCCTATTTGGTGCACGTCTGGTCGACCTCCTGACGAGGTGGGTTGAGCTCAGTGGGACAGAGCATAGCTTTGATGGCCTAATGGACCTCCTGCTCAGGGAGCAGTTGATGAACGGGGCCCCTAGTGGGCTACAGGTGTTCCTAAAGGAGCGTAAGCCAGGGACATGGGACGAGATGCTCGCCCTGGCCGAAAATTACAGGGAAGCTCGCCACGGCAGGGGCCGCGAGTCTTCCATAAGCAGGGAAGGAGAGGCGGTTGAGGCCGAAAGGGCCCCAACAAGTAAGGTAGATGACAGGAGGGAGGCCCCTAAAGATAGGACGAGGGCCCCAGTAAACGGTAACCGAGTGTTCAGCCACCCGACAAACGCTAAGTCGGTGTGCTACACGTGCGGGGCCCCAGGGCACCGCTCCGTTTCATGCAAGATGCAGCGAAATGCGCCCCTTGCTAGAGGGGTAGGGCCCATACCTATGGGGGCAGTAGTGGAAGTAGGAGCAGGGGAGAAAAACCTCCCAGTGATAGAGGGCCGCGTAAATGGCCTCAATGTTAAGGTCCTAAGGGACTCAGGGTGCTCAGGGGTCGCCGTGGAGGAGTCCCTGGTAGGAGAGGGAGCGATGACGGGTCGCTGGGCCCAATACAGATGTATTGACGGCACCGTTAGTGAGGCCCCAATAGCCACCATTTCTGTAGACTCTGACTACTATCGGGGCCCTTTAGAGGCTATGGTCCTCGCAAATCCAATAGTGGATTTAACTATTGGTAACGTAAAGGGTGCCAAGGCCCCTTGGTCTAACCTAGTAGACCACAGGGACCACCATCACGCCGTTGAGGTCAAGGGGCCCAGGCGTATTGACTCTAAGGAGAAGTCTAGGGGTCAAACCAAATGCACCAGGGGGTCGTGGTTTGATCATGTCCAGGGAGAGTCCAGGGGCCCAGTCAGGAGGGCAGGGAACCCATGGGGCTCTAAGTTGAAGGGTGAAACTAGGGGGAAGGTAGAAGGGCATAAGGGCTCATGGTGTGACAGACGGAGCAAGGGAGGTAGACAGACACCGACCCCGACGATGGTAAAACCACGGACGGACGATTCTAGTGGAGACGGTGATATGACGGGGCGGATAACTCCTCAGGTTTTTCCCGGTCAGAGTAGACCTATTGTTAGACACCCCCCTAGGGCCACCAAACATATCACCTCAGAAGAGGGGCCACCTCGGAGACGATCCCTTTCCCCTGAAAGACTGTTTACAACACGCCCCGCGAGTAGAAGTGGGCGCGGTAAAGCCGAGAGTGTAAACCATGAACTACGCGTAAACCACGGAGATTTTCCCAATGGGGAGGATTCGGGCCCTAATAAAGCTAGGCTATATATCCCCCCGTGTAAACGGGACAGGTTAGGTAGGGGCAGATTTGATGAGTCGGTGCCCGGCATAACTAGTCGGCAGCTGCATGTCGGTTTGAGCTCACTCACTAGGGGCCACTCTTAGAGAGGTTATTAGATGGCTTGCCTAGAGTGAGTGAATGTCGGGTGAATGTAGTTATGCCATTTATTATATTCATTTATGCATTGTTTCCTCTCTATTTCAGGTTCAATGTTGTAACGCTGTTGTATTTATCAATGTAAAGTCATCCCTTCAAAGGGAGACTATCTTGCTTACCCTATTACGTATCCAGTAACCGCCATGTAGGCTTACTGATACAATTAATTTTGTTTAAGTGCCACCTTTCGGAAGAAAGGGTGCTCACTATTTTCTTTTTATTTATCTCTGGACCAACTTGTTTTGGCCAGACCATATGTCCGGCTGGCACCATCATGCTATACACCGCTGTAATTGTTCTACTTTATTTTTGGGTTATTTAAGTATATATGTTTTTACCCGCTGGCCCTACCCATTATGTTGTGGTCAGGGTTACTAAGATAAGTTGTTTTTTTTTTTTTGTTATTATAATTGGTTTATGTTATGTAATGGCCTCACCTACTACGGTGTCGTCACCCCTATAGTTTCGTTTGGGTTGTGGGGTGATGTCACGGGTTGTGACTAATATGTCGAAACTATCCCCTTACTCCAACCCTTAACTTAATAATATTACTAATGTTAAGGTGTATATTATACCATGTATAGTAATATACGTTCCCGTGCTCCAGTTTCCCCCCTTTTAACCCACCCCCGTTAATTGCGTCATCAGCCAGGTGTACGAGGCAGGGAGGTAACAGAAACACGTCACATTCCAGGGGAAATATTCTCTGACCACCGGACTATTCTCCGGTCGGCTTCTTCAAAGGGACAGCGACCCGCTTGATGTCCAGTTACTAAGGTCTTTGTCTATACGACGTATTTCTCCCCCCCCCCCTCATCTAGGCTCCACCCCCTAATTTGAAAGTTTGAAAGAAACCTATATTATATTTGATTGGCTAAGGGTCACGTGGGAGAAAGGGATATGAAGAATGAAATATAGATTCGCGGGCATTCGACCGTGGGCTCTCGAGTGAGAGGGTCGATTAGTGAATAGCAATCCGACTGAGTGATAGCGAGTGGATTGCTGTGTCTCTGAGTGAGAGAAAGAGAAATAGAGAGAGAGAGAGAGTTAACTAGTACTAACGTGATTGTTCCCCTTATTCATTTTATGTTGGATTATTTTGCTGCAGCTTGAATTATCGTTGCTTATGATAAGTCACCAGATTCCTGTTACGGACTGGTGCCTGTGCATAAATAAATCTCTCTTGTTGTTGTACACACGACTTGTCGAGTTGATCATCGTCACCTGTTTTACCTTTAATTGTTGTTGAGCCTGTGTGTGTGGTAGGAATACAAATATAAATACGAGTCAACCTTGAGTCAGCCCTCATACTCTTAGCAACAAGCCAAGGATACCCTCAAAGGGGACCTCAACATCTGGGGGCCCGTCTGGGATCCTCAACAATGGTACTTCTTTTCTTTTTTAAAAACATCAACATAATCATTTCTTTTCATACCTCTAGGTCAGTGATGCTAAACATTTTTTTTCTTTCTGTGGGCCATTATTGTCTGCCAAAAACATTTGGAGGGCCAAAAATATAATTTTTGCATATGTATGTGTATAATGAGATGTTATTTTTTAAACTTGTGGGGGCCAAAAAATGATCATAAAGGGCCAAATTTGGCCCGCGGGCCGGTATTTTAGCATCACTGCTCTAGGTAATTGCATGGCAACCGTTGTCGTTGATGTTGTTTGGGGGAAAAGGGGGGGGTGATACCTTTAAGTCCGTCACGGCCCTGATGTCTTCATGTGACCTTCACTTTATCAATAGGAATGACTAATACACATTTCATCATAACAAATGTTTAATCATAGGCGATACGCAGTTTTCATTGTTTGATATTATAACACGGGCTAGTAATATTACATAAGCTAGTTATATAACATATTTTAGCAATGTAACATTGATTAGAAATATAACGTAACATAGGCTAGTAATATCACAGTAAATTGATATAACATAGCTCAGACAGTAATATGACATATGCTAGTAATATAATTTAGTCTAATATTATAACATAGGTCGGGCAATAATATAACTTAGTCTAATAATATAACATAGATAGGGAAATAATATAACAACTTAGTCTAATAACATAGCATAGGTCGGGCAGTAATAGCAATAATATAACAACATAGTCTAATAATATAACATAGGTCGAGCAGTAATATAAAATAGGCTATTAATATATTGATTCTTAATTTATTTTTTTTACATACATAAGAATGCTTACAAAAATAGGGAAGGGTGTATTACTAGGGCCCGTAGGCAGTGAGTTGGCTTTTTGTGATCGAATACTTTTCAACACGACTCTGAGATATACGAAAAATCATGGCATACATGAACTGAAAAAAAAAAATTAGGTCAAAGAGACATGAGCTGTATGGCCATTTAGTGAGGTAGATTTGGTAACTGATATATTCCAATTGAACCTCAGAAATACAGAATCTGTCAGCTGAGGTAACCCAGTCTGAACCACTATGACTGTGTATGATTGGGCTCTGTAATCTCCGGTACTCTGACACAGTATTCCGGAGTGTTGTGATCTGAAATCGCTTCTGTTCACATGGACTTGTTGAGAAAACAATCGTCTCAACTGTGCTCATTTGTGGCACTAATCCGGACACAACAACCATATCAGTGAGAGATTGGTTGGCAATCCTAACCTTTTTTTGTCTCTCAAATGTCAAGGACATGGGGCTTAATAAACAATGGATGACTGAATGGCGAGGGGATTGGGCCACATAGCAGAACATTCCGTAGTACACACTTGGTAACGTAAGCGAAGTAAACTAATCAGTACATCTTGACTCACTCTCCTGTGCCTAATATCATAATAAAATCAATGGTTGTTTCAATATTTCACCTGATTTCTTCTGATTTTAAATTTCCCAATAATGTTGTATGAAGTATCATTTACCTACATCGAATGCCCTTTTTTTTCCTCATGTTTTTATTTTATTACATGTTCTAGGTATGTGGAAATACGTCATTTTACGACATTGATTTTCTTTCCGACACTAGTGACCGTGTTTTTGGAAAAAAAAACATAGGGTAGTTGTCTTTGTAAACACATTGTGTGCATATTTGGATAGATAATAGTGTCATGTGATATATATGATAAAGTACAATAATCACTTAGAATCAGAAGCTTTTTATATACTTTTTTACAGCTGTTTTCAGAAAATGTTACGCTTTTGAAAAATACGTTTCCAAAAGTATATGTGACTAATGATGAAGTTTTCCATTGATTGCAATAAAATTCAGTTGTCATCTGGAGAAACTATTTATCTATCTACCTGCCAAATTTCATTGAAAAATATTCATTTTCAAGGGGAAAATTTTTATTGTCAAACAAGATAATGTGATAAAATCTATTTGATCGGGAAGGGGGGAAAGGGGAGTTAACTCTCACTTTAGTTTATAACAAATAAGTAATTTTAAGACTAGTCACATGATGCAAAATAAATTAATTGATTGGTTACAATGCTGACCTAGTAAGAAGGGTTTTTCTAGTGACCCTAGATATGATTGGCTGTAGCTATGTTTATATAAGCTCTTGACATTTTTATATTAAATTTTAGGCTGTGAACTTTTTTAAATAGTTTTATAACTGCAATAATACTGAATATTTTGTCATAAATAGTATTTTTGTATAGCTTTTTGGATACAATTTAATTTGGTATTAAATTTATAGTATTCCTTTTAGAATTGTCAAAGTTATGATGGTTTAAAGTGACAAGCAGTCAATTTGTGACTCAGTATTTCTTCTTTGTCTGTTGTAACAAAAATCGCCCACTAAAAGCTTCACAACTTTTTTCAAAATAAACTGACAGCCAAGTTAATTATATCAATGGAAAGCTCTTGCGATGCTCTTTTCATTGATGTATAAAAACCCATGATCAATACAATATGAAATTTTCATGTCACATACCTACATGTTCTAAATTCTGATAACAGCGATACGTGTCAATATTTTTGTTCGTTTTTCAGCTAGCTTCTAGTTTGATGGACTTTAGGTTTCGAGAAATTGTTTGGTATGTCTTTAAGTATCATGGAAATGGCTAATTGCAGAGTTAATTGTTCAGCTGTACTTAATTGTTGGTACGCTAGATAGAAAAAAATGTAAATATTTCTTCACCTGGCACATGTGTATAAATAGAGAACGTTTTGATACTATTGGTGTCTTCTATGTCCTGTCAGACACCGGTCTATAAATAGATAAGGTTTTAATTCAGTTGTTCTTGTGTTGGTCATATATGTTACGTCATCAGAGGCGATGGTGGTCTCCATGCTAAGGGATCTTGTGGTTCTGTGTACAAAGTTGTACTTAGATGTATGTGTGTACGTTTATTTCATTATTTTATTTCACGTGTATTTTACTGGAGTCATTTGGGCTTCCAGTTGGCCCGTGGAGTCATGTAATGGCAACCCCCCCCCCACTCTCCTCGGTGACATAGACTAACTTGATGATGATAATGATGACTGCTGACGTGGAAATGTACTGAAATACATGTAGTAATAAAATAAAATAAAACTGTAAAAAAATTTAATCAACTATTTGTATGTGTGTGTGTGACAATAGAAAGATATAGAATATATATATATATACACAGGTCCACCGACAGAAATTTCGGGCCCCAGGGCAGGGCTGTCACGGGCCCCCCGTGCTCATAATAATATTTTCAAAAGTTGATTGGCCAGCTCAGTCCGGGCCCCTAAAACTCGCCGGGCCCCTGGGCATTTGCCCCCCCTGCCTCCCCCCTCTCGGCGGCAATGTATACACACAGTACTGGTTTAATTGGTCTCTCATTGGCTGAGTACTGGTTTAATTGGTCTCTCATTGGCTGAGTACTGGTTTAATTGGTCTCTCATTGGCTGAGTACTGGTTTAATTGGTCTCTCATTGGCTGAGTACTGGTTTAATTGGTCTCTCATTGGCTGAGTACTGGTTTAATTGGTCTCTCATTGGCTGAGTACTGGTTTAATTGGTCTCTCATTGGCTGAGTACTGGCTTAATTGGTCTCTCATTGGCTGAGTACTGGTTTAATTGGTCTCTCATTGGCTGAGTACTGGTTTAATTGGTCTCTCATTGGCTGAGTACTGGTTTAATTGGTCTCTCATTGGCTGAGTACTGGTTTAATTGGTCTCTCATTGGCTGAGTACTGGTTTAATTGGTCTCTCATTGGCTGAGTACTGGTTTAATTGGTCTCTCATTGGCTGAGTACTGGTATAATTGGTCTCTCATTGGCTGAGTACTGGTTTAATTGGTCTCTCATTGGCTGAGTACTGGTTTAATTGGTCTCTCATTGGCTGAGTACTGGTTTAATTGGTCTCTCATTGGCTGAGTACTGGTTTAATTGGTCTCTCATTGGCTGAGTACTGGTTTAATTGGTCTCTCATTGGCTGAGTACTGGTTTAATTGGTCTCTCATTGGCTGAGTACTGGTTTAATTGGTCTCTCATTGGCTGAGTACTGGTTTAATTGGTCTCTCATTGGCTGAGTACTGGTTTAATTGGTCTCTCATTGGCTGAGTACTGGTTTAATTGGTCTCTCATTGGCTGAGTACTGGTTTAATTGGTCTCTCATTGGCTGAGTACTGGTTTAATTGGTCTCTCATTGGCTGAGTACTGGTTTAATTGGTCTCTCATTGGCTGAGTACTGGTTTAATTGGTCTCTCATTGGCTGAGTACTGGTTTAATTGGTCTCTCATTGGCTGAGTACTGGTTTAATTGGTCTCTCATTGGCTGAGTACTGGTTTAATTGGTCTCTCATTGGCTGAGTACTGGTTTAATTGGTCTCTCATTGGCTGAGTACTGGTTTAATTGGTCTCTCATTGGCTGAGTACTGGTTTAATTGGTCTCTCATTGGCTGTAATTAGTTTTTCTTGCTGGGATTGTTGTTGTATTTTTTTTTTGGTACTATTTCGTCAGATCTGCGTTTAGTGTGTGTAGGAGTGACGTGTATATGACATTTGTTGTTGGCCCTACTGCTCGATCACTGTGGTGGTGGCGGGAGAAGGGTACGACCAGAAATCAGGCTAAAACATGATGAACACGGCGTAATGGTGATGTAGCTGACACGGTTTTATCGGCGTGTGCAACTGGTGTGTAAAATTAAACCACATGAAATAAAAAACATTGACATGATCTCCACCTGTGCTGAAGTGACGTCATTTACTGTATATTGGTGTGTTGAAGTAACGTTATTTACTGTATATTGGTGTGCTGAAGTGACGTTATTTACTGTATATTGGTGTATTGAAGTAACATTATTTACTGTATACTGGTGTGCTGAAGTGACGTCATTTGCTGAATATTGATGTGTTGAAGTAACGTTATTTACTGTATACTGGTGTGCTGAAGTGACGTCATTTACTGTATATTGGTGCGTTGAAGTAACGTTATGTACTGTATACTGGTGTGCTGAAGTGACGTCATTTGCTGAATATTGATGTGTTGAAGTAACGTTATTTACTGTATACTGGTGTGCTGAAGTGACGTCATTTACTGTATATTGGTGCGTTGAAGTAACGTTATGTACTGTATACTGGTGTGCTGAAGTGACGTCATTTACTGTGTATTGGTGCGTTGAAGTAACGTTATTTACTGTATACTGGTGTGCTGAAGTGACGTCATTTGCTGAATATTGATGTGTTGAAGTAACGTTATTTACTGTATACTGGTGTGCTGAAGTGACGTCATTTACTGTATATTGGTGCGTTGAAGTAACGTTATGTACTGTATACTGGTGTGCTGAAGTGACGTCATTTACTGTGTATTGGTGCGTTGAAGTAACGTTATTTACTGTTTATTGGTGTGCTGAAGTGATGTCATTTATTGTATACTGGTATTTTGAAGTAACGTCATTTACTGTATACTGGTGTTTTGAAGTGACGTCATTTACTGTGTATTGGTGTGTTGTTGTTCTGGTGCTAATTACTTTGTGTTATTCTTGATGATTTAATCATTTTTCGTAGGTTTTGGTTTCTTTAAATGTCTTTATTTTTTCCCCAGGACTCCTCCGTCCCTTCCACCCCTGACCTCTCCCCTATGCCCTCGCCTATGAGCAAAGAGTTTCAGCATGACTTCCCCAGCCCACCCACATCTCCGGGACCCATCCGTAAACGTAGTGCCACCCTAGACAGCCTGGGTTCCTTTAGCCGACAGGAGCTTCAGATGGCCAGGAGGAGGGACGTGAACCACAACAAGACCAACAGTCCACTCAAAACAACGTGAGTCGTTTTATATGGTGTGTGTGTGTGTTTTATATGGTGTGTGTATGTTTTATTTGGTGTGTGTGTGTGTGTTATATGGTGTGTGTGTGTTTTATATGGTGTGTGTGTGTTTTATATGGTGTGTGTATGTTTTATATGGTGTGTGTGTGTTTTATATGGTGTGTGTATGTTTTATTTGGTGTGTGTGTGTTATATGGTGTGTGTATGTTTTATTTGGTGTGTGTGTGTTATATGGTGTGTGTATGTTTTTTATGGTGTGTGTGTTATATGGTGTGTGTGTGTTTTATTTGGTGTGTGTTATATGGTATGTTTTATATGGTGTTTGTGTGTTATATGGAGTATTGTTATAAGATGTTATATGGTGAGTGTGTGTGTGTGATGTGTGTTATATGGTGTGTTATGTGGAGTGTTGTTGTATGTATGTGGTGTGTGGTGTGTGTATGTGTTAAATGGTGTGTGGTTATATTGTATGTATGTGGTGTATGGTGTATGTATGTGTTATATGGTGTGTGGTTATATTGTGTATCATGTTATATGTCGATGGATATGTTGCGTCAAAGGTTGTCCATCGTGTGGCAGCTATTTTTTTTTCAACTCCCGGCGACCTCATATGGTGTCAACAGCCCCTGGGCCCGAGCCCTAAGGGGAGCCCTGCAACACGAGATGCTGTGATGTGGTGTTTAGCAGCGGGGACTATACACAGGATTTTCTTTTTATCGAACAAACACTTTAAGCGTTGCATCAGTCAATTTAACAGATGTATTGAATAATGGAGTTATAAAATTTAAAAAAAAAATAAAGACACACTGGGAGACACACGAAACGCAAAGAGAGCCCGCATTAGGCCCCCCCATAGTCTAAACTAATAGCCCCGCCTATGATACTCACCCCAAGGCCGCCACTGTGCACAGCGACTCATTGTTTCCACAAGTGCGGCCCGACCAATGATTGTCGAAACATGGTTTAATGTCGTTGTTGTTGTGATTTTTTTTTTAAATATTCTAAAGGAAGTGGCTACGGTTCCAAGGAACGGGACTCCGTATTATTTTTTTTCGGGGTTCAGCTATAGATGCGCATGCGCGGCAGACGGACTGTTTATTATTGCATTTTTTGTTCGTTTTCGGGGCTAGGGTTAGGGTTAGGAATATGGTTAGGGGGTTAGGGATAGGGTTAGGAGCAATATCTATAGCCGGACCCCGAAAAAAAATATTCGGAGTCCGGCTATCGCGCATGCGCACATCTACAGCCGTAAAAAAATAAAGTCCGTCTAGAGCGCTAGAGCGCATGCGCATCTATAGTTGGACCCCGGAAAAAATAATACGGAGTCCCGTTCCTTGGAACCGTAGCAAATGCGTATTCTAAAACACATTTGACTTTCTCAACACGGGTTTACAGGTTAACAGAGGCGAAGCTATGGAAGATGTCTTATGAATATTAATTTAAAAATGAAACAATCAACATTAACCATTCCATGAGAGATAAATTACTGATATAAAACCTCACAATTAAAAAAAAAAATCACTGCAAAAGCTTAAAAAAAAATACTTTTTTTAAAAACTTTGAATAAGAGTTTGAAAGATGTAATAAGTCTATTAAATTTTAATGTTAAAACTTTGTCATTTCATTAATACAGTGTTTGATTTAAAAAGTATAAAAACATAATTATTTGACAGAAACTGGTGGTGACCTGATATGTTATCAAAAGCCTAAAGAGATTCACAGTTGGTTGTCTGGTGTCTCTATTTTTCAAAAACGTAATCTTGAATGAATACATTTACTTTAGGATACTTCAAGTTGTATTTGTAGTTTTGTTAATGTGCTAGTCTGGGGAATGTGCTGGATGTTATTGTCAACTTCCCCCCCCCCTCCTCTCCAATTCAACTCCATTAGATTGATGACTTGAGATAGTGATTGTTTTTCTGACCTTTGATTAACATAGATGTAATATACACTAGCTCGATGGTTCTCATACTTTTTGACTTGTGTGATCCTGCTAAGACATCTGTTCGCTGTCCACACGACACTCCTGTAAATTATAGAAAGATAAATGATAAAAGATTTAAAAAAAAAAAAGTAAAAATTAATTGTATAGATTGCAAATGAAGTAATTTATTTTTTTTAACCAATGGGATCACTGAATCAGGGTGCACACTTTGAGGACTATTGCAGATCTATACCTGATGACGTTGGAAAGATAAATGAGGCCTTGATAGGAAAGAAAAATAGTTCAAGTCCCCACCCCCGGGGCCGCTCACCCCCATCACCCACGTCCCTTCCTAAAAATGTCCTTTAATATCCATTTGACTGGTGTGTATCCATGGGGTGCTGTGTATCCATGGTATGGTGTGTATTCATGGTATGGTGTGTATTCATGGGGTGGTGTGTCATGTGTATCCATGGCATGGTGTGTATCCATGGTATGGTGTGTATCCATGGTATGGTGTGTATTCATGGGGTGGTGTGTATCCATGAGGTTGTTTGTATCCATGTGGTGGTGTGTATCCATGAGGTTGTGTAGTATCCATGGGGTGGTGTGTATGTCTCCTCACTTATAGCTGGAGTGGGTGTAACAGTCATAAACATGACTGAAATCAACACTCCAATCTGTTAATTACCTGCAGGGAGACTTTATTTATTTTCACTTTTGTTTCACACACCACCACCCTCCCTGTCCCACTCTCATTTGTTTATGTGCCCAATATTTTCCCCTCCCCCCCCCCCCCCAACGCTGTAAGCTACTACTGACTGTTTTAATTGAGATAATATCTATACAGTTGTTTTTTTTTTACAATTCTATGCCCTTTTTGTTTTTTTATACCTGGAGATATATATTAACTGTTATATATTACACTGTTATAGATTGTACTGTTATATATTACACTGTTATATATTACACTGATATATATTACACTGTTATATATTTATTACAGTTATATATTACACTGTTATATATTGTATTGTTATATATTGTACTGTTATGTATTGTTCTAGAAGACACTAACACTTGATGTTGAGATATATTACACTGTTATATATTACACTGTTATATATTACACTGTTATATATTGTACTGTTATGTATTGTTCTAGAAGACACTAACACTTGATGTTGTGATATATTACACTGTTATATATTGAACGCGGCATAACTTTTTTCAGCAGCATGTTTGCGTGGCGCAATTACAAAAATTTTTGTCTTGTGTGATACTATCTTAATAGGGAGCCGGAGCCTGAAAAAAATATGGCGGCTCCGCAAACCTAGTAATTACTAACTTAAATTCTCGTTCCTTCAGATTCCTTCTTGCCACAAACACGCCCCAACATTCAGACAGTCTTACATCCTCAACTGTCAGCTCTCCACTGGACGACCACACATTGCTGGCATCCAACAGAAGGCCCAGTTCATCCTGGAGGAAGGCCATCTTCAACAGAGTGTGTACACCACAACACTCCCTGGAGTTTGGTAGGTGTACATGAATACACTGATGGACCTTTCATATACTGACATACTTCATCCATGTCATATTATCTTGTGGCCATTGCTAAAATAATCTTTTCTTTATACTAGTACATTGTTGTGTAATGTTTGTAAAATAATTAGTCATTTGGGGTATGAATGTCCAACTTTTTAGTTACCCAGGCTGCTTTTAATAAATGACTTCCCAGGGTCACATAAGAAGAATGCAATGCTTCTATTGTTATTGAAAATGTATTAAATTTAGAAGAGCAATTCAATTATTATAAGTTTTTGCTAATTTACAATTTCCATCATAACCACTTACAAGCTGCCATTATTTACAAAAGTCTTATATCTCCCTGAAAATGTTAAAAAGTTATGTCTGTAAGAGTATTTTATTTATAATAATAAAAAAAACAAGGATTATATGTTTATTTATGAATGTAACGGAGTTCTATTGTGAACATTTGTACAATCACTATGTATGACACTAGTTCCTTTCAAAATAATTCCAGGACTGTTCCCATAGGCAGGTCTTATAGACTTATTAAATCCTAAGTATTTATATTTGTTTGATATATTCTGATCTCCCGACTTTATTGCAGGTGACAGTGATTCACAAGCCAATAGCGACGACGGAAAACTTCACAATACAGTTGAAATTCGTGCCATGTGGAAGAAAGCCATACTGGAGACTTTACTTCTCATTCGTATGGAGAAAGAGAACCATGATATTCGTGGTGAGTTGTTAAGCTTGCATGTCTCAGAAAGAGATTTCTTTTTTCTTCACAATAAGTAACTACAAAATAATTAAGTCAGTGCAAATAAATTGTCCCCAGCTTAACGGCGGTAACACTCAACTGGTTTAAAATAGTGTGTTTTTATATCTGCAGTAGATGCCAATTGTATGAACGTTTCAGAGTAAGAATTTAAAATGTGTATTTTTAATTTTAAATCTGGACTGTTAACTATTGACGGTCATTTCCAAAACAAATTTTCACGTAATTTATACACTGTTATTTTTCACTCTCCCTTGCACCCTAATGTAACTCAATGAAAAAAAAAATCTTCATGTATATATATATTCTGTATTATTTTTATTTATTTTTTTGTAATTATATTATTTTTCAGTCCTCTATTAAGAGCACACCTGTTTATTTGATCCAGTTAAATTTTTCAGTTTCAGCTGTCTTGCTGCCCTAGTTTAAATTTACATTTTACATTTTTTTTTTAAAACTGCAATTTTGAGTTTTTTTTTCTGTTTCATTTTGTCAGTTTACTCAGCAGTTAAATGTGATTGATCAATTTTTACTTATTAAATATATATTTTTTTTAAATTGTACTGGTTCAATATAATTTGTATCATAAACTGTAAATAAAGATTTTTTTTAAAAAGAAAGCATTTTCTTTGATTTCTAGTGATAAAATGTTATTCAACAATTTACCTTTTTTTTTTTTTCAAATAAAGTGAAGATAATATCTTTTATTTATCTGTATTTTCTTCTTACTCCTCTTTTGCTGCAAATCTGCTAGAATATTTCATCTTTTATGGAAGTCTTTCTGTGGTAGTATTTCGTGGTAAGATTCAATATGGTGACAGTAGACACTTAGAAAATGCAGAATTTATAAATGTATATATCGGCTACCATAGACTAACTAATTAATACTAGTCTCATCTCTACCACCCCCTCATTTTTATAATATTAGTTTTATTTTTATGTTTTTGTTTCTCTAGGCAAGTAGTTAGGTGCATGTGTTACACATCATGTGTTGTTTTACGGGCTCACTTTCTTTACAAATATGAGTATTTAATTCGCTTAATGCTGTTTTCAAAGCACGTTAAAGCATCTACTGTTAAGGATTCATTCAGTTTTAGTTGAATTTGACACTTATGTCTAAAGTTTAAAGACTGTATCATTTTCTTTCGTAAACAATTTTTCTTTAAAATCTCATCTCTATTCTAACAGTTTTTCATTCCTGACTTTAATATTTAATTTAAAGTAGGCTTATTAAAAAAATTACTGTTCAAAGGAATATGTTTGTAGATTCATGACAATATACAATGATGTGGTTGGCCAGATGACAAAAAGAAACAGATTGTCTTAAGTTCCTTTTTTAATATATTTATTTGCTTAACGCCATAAGTAAAAAACAAAAATTACTTTTTAAATTATTCTCAGGCCAGTACAATATATGTTAATTATTTACAGTGAATTTTACAAATACACTTGGTGTGTTGCGGTCCAAATTAAAAACATTGTATTTATTGTAAGATCAATTGTATATTTAATTAATTAAAGGAAAAATAACTTAATCTACTACATTCACCACGCACACACACACACACACACACACACACATTTAAAATGAAGAACAAATTCACTTAAACACATACGCATAAAATGTTTGCTTGATTTGTGGAAAAATTATCTCAAATTTTTTTCATGTTTTGAGTTCTGCGGCTGTGTACTTTTAAAAAGAATTATTATTACAAATTAAAAAAATAAAATATTATTTTATCTATATTCTGAATATTACAGTGGTAACACAAAGGCTTCAGGCGGAAAGACAAGAATATACTGTATTGTGTAACAACAATTCAATATAATATTCATAATTGTAATTATTGTATGATTGATAAATTTATTAGGTTCAAACATCTTAAAGTTCACTAATTTGTAGCATATGCCATTTTGATTTCACAACAATTTATTTTTTCAGAATTTTTTTTTAGATAACTACATGTATCTGTTTACTTCATTAGATCATTCTATTAACAAGGTGTCCAGTTGTAATTAGACTTGTAATCACAATATTTTAAATTTGTTGTTTGACAAGATCTTTTTCATTGTATTATAAATCCTAGCTAAAGCTAAAGGCACACGTACACATCACATCTTTTAATATCATTTTTGTTGCATAGCAAACTGTTCTGTTTCAGTGACACTCATTCTGTTGTTGTGGTTTTGAAATCATAAATAATCTTAAATTTCTGAATGCCTAATTGAGAAAATCTTGTGGAGGAAATTTTTTTTAGGCAGTGGCTACGGTTCAGTCCGACCGAACCCGTATTTTTTTTACTTCGGGTACCAGCCATAGATAATATTGCTCCACACCCTAACCCTATCCCTAACCTTATCCCTAACCCTAATCCTGAAAAAAAAAATTCTGAAAAAAAAAAAATTATATATGCCATGTTCCTTATACCCTAATATAATGGTTTTGGCTGTAACCTTAGCCACTGCGTTTTTTTTAAATGTATTGATTTAGAATATATTTATTTATGTGTTGTAACGATCTACAGTAAAATACAAGTCCAAAATTTCCTTTAAAGTTTTCACTGGAACAGCTAAACATTTTGTCTCAATCATAGATGGTTTTTTTCTATACCGTATGTCTTTCTGACTACAAATTTACATAAGATAACTTTTATTCAAAGAAAACAATGGCATTATTAAATTTTTACATCAAAGTATAAGAGAACAAGTTTAAAATATTCTTTATTCAAAAGCTATTAATTACCTCATTTTTTGGTAATGCCTATTGTAAATGGCAGGATATGTATTTTGTAGTTATTTGACCCCCTTTACCAAAATTAACTTTAAAGTTAAGTGTCAGATGGGCCAATGGTTGATATTTACATTATTAACACTGCAGAGTTAGCAGCTGGAGAAACATTATTCCACTCTTTTTCTTTTAATTATTAAGTTTGTTTTCGGTATTGAGCCTGAATTCTAATTTTTTTTAATTTCTGTTTTCTTAGCTTTACTGTTATATTGACTTTTATGATGTAACAATATATTACTCACTTCAAGTTTATGTAATTTTTTTTTTCATTTCAATGTTCTCTGTTGTTGGGAATTAAAAGTAGAAGTCATAATGAAAAACTTTTTGTTGTTACACAATCATCGTAATACCACCAATCATGTCAAATACCTTTGTCATCTGACTTATAGAACACTGGCATTTTTTTTATTTACAAGCTCTACTTTGTTTTGATTTTAAAATTTTACAAATTATCCTAGTTAACCATTATATAAGTAATTATACTTCTTAGTTTGAGTTTGTCAAGATTATATTTTCCTTTTTTTTTTTTAATTTGCCTTTTTTTTCTGATAGTTTTGAGTTTTTACTTAGACTAGATTAGATCCACAAACACTCCTATTTCAGATGTGGTGAACATTCCTAGAATTGTCAATGTTGTTTTTATTTGAAAAATCAACTTTTTTTTTACCTTAAAATGCCAGTTTACCACCATTTACATGTTTTTACATCACAACCAGGTAAAATTGTAAAATTATAAAGATGTTGTTTATTATTTTTAAATAATAGCAACACTCACTTTTCTTTGTGATGTGTTCACCACACCTAATTGGTTTCTTTTAATATCAAACAATATGGATGGTTTTTTCCTTTTTTAATCCATTTCTCTTTATTTTGTTGCTGATAGTTTACAAGTTAAATCAAGCACTTCCTTATATGGCTAAGGATCCCCCCACCCACACCCACTATTTGAGTTTTCTTTTTTTTTTTTTATAAAAAAAAAAAAGAGTTCAACAAAATTCTGTCAATTTATTGAAAGTTTTATCAGTAAATACTGTTCTTCTGAAAGCTGCCTTTTTGTTTTTGTTACATGTACAATATACATGTAATCTGATCAGTTTTGACTACTTAAAATTGCCTGATATTTGTATTCAATAAGTGTAATTTTTTTTTAGAATTCTACAATAATTCCTTACTTAGATTAAACCATCCTCATGAAGAATCTGAATGGCATGAATTCTCTTGAGGATGCAAGTTCATTTTAAAGATTTTGGTGAACTTTATTTTTTTATCTACTCATGTTTAAACATTTATTCATGTCAAAAAGTCTTTTTTTTTTTCTCTTCTTTGTTAACATCTAAAAGTTGTATTTCTTATTCTAGCAAGGCAAGAGGAGGGAGGTGGAGTAAATGTCTGCCGTAAATTAGAATATCAGGAGTTAACCCCCTGCTTGAAGGAAATCACTTCTGTCTGGGAACAAATGCTGACCTTACATGAAGGGGAGGAGACAAATGAACTAGGAGAAACTGGGAAGCCAATCCCATTAGTGAAACTGTTAGACTATGTCAAAAAGGGTAAAAGGAATTCATTTATTGTAATGACCTTATTTTAGAGTTTTGTTAATACATTTTTAATCCTTCACTGAAATTACATCTTTTTTTTTGTATTCATGGATAGTTCAGCCCTTGAATGTGAAATTAAGCTTTTCAACGGATATATTAATGGATTTTAAAGTCTTTAGATGAATACTTAAGATCTTTAATAGGTATTAAAGTCTGACTGGAAATTTTGTTTTCAATGTAGAAAAAAAAAGTATTTTATTTGAAAAAAATGTTATCCATATTTTAATAGAACTGTTTGTTCTTTATAAGCCTAATAAGGTTTAAGAATCATCAGGTTAACTCTTCATTTTAAAATTCTTGTAATTTTGTCCAACTTGTAAAAAGCTTTCACTAGACTTGTGGTAGTTCTCTTGACAAAGAGAATAATGGATTAAGAAACTTATCCAAACCATTTTTTCTGAACACGAATGCAATATGTCACTGTAATAGCATCATAGAAAACAAATGACGAGAATTTAATGTCCCTCGCAGGTGTCCCTCGCAGTCTGAGAGGACAGATTTGGTTGTTTCTTATGCAGCAGCGCCAGATGAGCAGCTCCGTACCAGACAGCGCTTGTGAGGCCACAGATTATGATGACCTTCTAAAACAGTTGACCACACACCAGCATGCAATACTCATTGACTTAGGTGAGTTGATAGTTGAGGCTTACAGTCATGACTACATAGTTGAGGCTTACAGTCATGACTACATAGTTGAGGCTTACAGTCATGACTACATAGTTGAGGCTTACAGTCATGACTACATAGTTGAGGCTTACAGTCATGACTACATAGTTGAGGCTTACAGTCATGACTACATAGTTGAGGCTTACAGTCGTGACTACATAGTTGAGGCTTACAGTCGTGACTACATAGTTGAGGCTTACAGTCGTGACTACATAGTTGAGGCTTACAGTCGTGACTACATAGTTGAGGCTTACAGTCGTGACTACATAGTTGAGGCTTACAGTCGTGACTACATAGTTGAGGCTTACAGTCGTGACTACATAGTTGAGGCTTACAGTCGTGACTACATAGTTGAGGCTTACAGTCATGACTACATTTCATCTCGAGTTTAAAAAAAAAACATTTAAAAATAATGTAAATAACATCAGATTCAAAGATTTCGCAGGCATAAGTAAAACACTTGTGAAGTCTTGAAAAGAAAGATCCAAAGAAATTCTGACGTTGAATGCACCAGTACAAAATAAAGTTCCAATTAGCCCCTTAAGGCAAATGACCTGTAGAATTCATGTTTTTCTGTAGTCACTACAATGACCAGCCGCTATTACTTTCTTAACTTGTATCAGATACCCATTTTAAAAGCTTGTTTCCTGAAATGTAGAATTAAAAATATTAATCACTGTCACAGTTTCTGAGAGTTTCTGAGTTGGGAATTGAATATTTAATTACGTATCCAGGTCGTACATTCCCTTGTCATCCTTACTTTGCTATTTAATTACGTATCCAGGTCGTACATTCCCTTGTCATCCTTACTTTGCTATTTAATTACATATCCAGGTCGTACATTCCCTTGTCATCCTTACTTTGCTATTTAATTACATATCCAGGTCGTACATTCCCTTGTCATCCTTACTTTGCTATTTAATTACATATCCAGGTCATACATTCCCTTGTCATCCTTACTTTGCTATTTAATTACATATTCAGGTTGTACATTCCCATATCATCCTTACTTTGCTATTTAATTACATATCCAGGTCGTACATTCCCATGTCATCCTTACTTTGCTAAAGCCCTTGGGCCAGGGCAGCTGGAACTGTTCAACTTGCTGAAAGCCTACAGTTTATTGGATCCTGAAGTCGGCTATTGCCAGGGTCTGTCTTTTATAGTAGGGATGCTGCTGATGCATGTGAGTTTTGTATCATTATTCTGGCACATAACTAAATAATAAAAGTGATCTTACATTCTCATCACGGGGATATTGTTTTAAAAAAGCCAATTTTAAGAACTATACTAAGGGAGTTAACTCAGATGATTAAAGTAAGCTGCTACAACAAAAGTCAAAAAAAAAAATTTTTAACAAATTCATAAATTTAAATCAAAAGAATTTCTTCTTCTAATAAAATGAATTGTCTTTTAATTTAACATTAAGTTGTATAAACAATAAAAAAAATTATCAGACCATTAATGGTTTTATTTTCATTAGAATTTTACAACATTTCAAAGCCATTTTGTATTTTAAATTTGTTTTCTTAAAAACATTAAAAAAAAAAGTTTACTACTTTTTTTAATCATCTGTTTTAATAATGTGTAGCAACGATTTAAAGTCCAAATAAGATTTAATTTAAAATGACCTTCAAAAATATCTATTCTGGAAAAACCTTTATTAGGGTGAAAGCTTTTTTTTTTAGGTCTTTGGAGGCTCTAGGCAGAGGCTTCAATAGTTTCTATCAGGCAAAATCACTTGTCAAGACCCATCTAACAGAAAGTAATACCAGATGTATTCTTTTGGCAGTGGAGTTGTTGTCTGTTTGGCCTATCCATTATGACAACTCTGTTGTCAGTTCTGATGGAAGTGTTTCAGCTAATGGTTAATGGGTTGTTGTTCTTTTCATGTCTGGTTGAAATGATTTTTTTTATTTTTCAAATTTTTTTTTAAGGCTTTGTATATGTAAAAAATTTTGCTTTAGCATTAAGTAACATTTCTGTTATTTCACAGATGGAGGAAATCTCAGCTTTCCATGTGTTAAAATACATGATGTATGATTTGGGTCTGAGAAAACAGTTCAGGCCAAACATGACAGCTTTACAGGTAAAATCGTTGTTTTTTTTTTTTACAGTGGGATATATCATTGTAGCTGTGCACTGACCATTCATTGAAACTCAAATCCTGGTTCAATGCTCTTGTTATAACATTCTACTGAAAAAAAAAAGGATATAAATATTTTTTTAATACATGTTGATGTGTTGTTTTTTTTTATTTCTTTTGAAAATGAGATGGAAATTAAATGATTTATTTTGTTATTGATTGATTTTCATTCTCATTGATTTTAGTATTCACTTTCCACCATAATTCACTGCTCCTCCATTCACTCAACAGATTAAACTGTACC
The DNA here is from genome assembly GCA_021962125.1 of Bulinus truncatus. Lineage (NCBI taxonomy): Eukaryota > Metazoa > Mollusca > Gastropoda > Planorbidae > Bulinus > Bulinus truncatus. The sequence continues at coordinate 7,867,513 of JAGDYQ010000006.1, forward strand.
AGTTGACAAGGCTACTCCATGACCACTATAAAGATGTTTATGACCATTTTGAAACACATGAAATCTCCCCAACACTGTACGCAGCCCCATGGTTCCTGACTCTCTTCGCCTCCCAGTTTCCATTGGGTTTTGTATCGAGAGTCTTTGGTTAGTTGAATGGTTTGTTTTTAAAAGAATAAATTTCAACTCAGTAGTTTTGATACAGATGTTTTTGATGAACATTTTCATGCTAAACTGTCTTTCTCTTATCCACCCCCCCCCCCTCAGATATGATATTTGTACAAGGCATTGACTGTCTGTTTAAAGTTGCCCTCATGTTAATTGGAAGTCACAGAGCCTTGATCTTACAGTGTGACTCATTTGAGTCCGTGGTTGACTTTCTAAAGACGACACTCCCAGAGATGGTTCAGGTCCAGATGGAGAGAATTATCAACCAGGTATGAAAAAATGCTTTAATTTACACCTGTGATTTACATTTTTTTAAATTTTCAATCTTCTTCTTCCTTTGGCTCTACAGCCCATTTAGGGCCCTGGCCTGCCATACTACACCTCTCCACTTTTCCCGATCCAGGGTCTTCTTCCTCCACTCTCTCATTCCTATGGCTTTAAGTTCTTTATCCACCTCCTCTAATCAACTGCTTCTTGGTCTGCCCTTAGGCCTTTTTTCATTGGGTGTTGCCTTTTATATATTGCCTTTGGACCTCTGTTGTTTTCCATTCTTTCAATGTGTCCTGCCCACCTCAATATATTCATTTATATTTCAGCTGTTATAGTTGGTTCTTATTATAACTCCTATAGTTCTGAATTTGTTCTACTTCTCCACTCGTTACTGGCCCATATATTTTCCTAAATATTTACCTTTCCCAAGTGTTAAGCATATCTGCTGCTTGTTTGCTTATGGTCCATGTTTCACTACCATATGTTACTGCTGGTCTATTCATCAATACAAAATAAAATACTTATATATGTACTAAGATTTAAAAAAAAACTGTTTGCAACAAATTTATTTTTTTTATTTAGTAATTCAGATTCTTTAGAAAGAAATATTGCTGATGAAAAGTGTAGATAGTTTACATCATGGTTTCTAGCACTTATTGAGGTAATAATGAACAGTGTAGACTGTAAGGAAATATTGGGTATTTTGAAAAGTTTTTAAAATTCAACCTAGTAACATTTTCAGTGGTTTTATTAAACACAGATTCAAATTGGAAATAATGTTTTTAGAATATATGAAGGAAATCGTTTTCAAATATTGAACAACTTATTAACATATACAATGAAATCTCTGCCAATTATTTTTAGTTTTACTAACTTAACATTTAATTACTTTTAGTTTTACTATCTTAACATATAATTACTTTTAGTTTTACTAACTTAACATATAATTACTTTTAGTTGCTACATATTTTTTTTATGACCAAAGGCCTTTGAACTGGACATCACCAAAGAACTTCAGGCTTATGAAGTGGAGTATCATGTTCTCAGTGAAGAAATGACTTTCTCACCCCCACATGACCACCATCATGGCAGGCACCATCACCACCACCACCACTGCAAGCCCCAATCACCACCTGCAGGCAGTGAGCGTGCCACCAGGCTGGTGGAGAGGAGGAGGTCCTCCATTGATATTGAGATGATGTACCGCATGGAGCAACAGAACAGATTGCTCAAGAATCAAAATATGGAACTACTTGAGAAATTGCAGGTAACTATTTTTTGATGGCATCTGTGATTACTAGTTTTTTTTCTGTTCAATCTCTTTTTCATATGAGTAGTGAAAGAGTACATGGACTATCTTTAGTTTCTTGTTTAAACTTACTATCACTGTGTGATTTTTTAAAATACTTATCAAAATTGTATTAATATTATCATACTAGTATAGTCATAATACAGAAGTTATGTCTTATATTTCTTTAGTACAGCTGAATATTAATGTTAGGGTTATTAAACTCAAAACTTTGAGCTTTTATATAGCCTCCAGCTCTTTATAAGAAATATTCACTCCTTATATTTTAAATCAAAAGATAGCTGCTTAAACCTACAGTTAATTTTAAAACGGTTGAATTTATTTTCCTATTGCTCTCCACAGCATGCCCAGTCCCAACAACGAAGTTCCGAGCACAGCGTGCATGTGCACCAGATTGAAACAGAGAAACTCAAATCTCACATACGGACTCTAGAGCTGGAGCGAGGTGCTCTGCTGCAGGCTGTAGCTAAACTTAAAAAAGTTATTCCCAGAGAGTCCCTGCTACAGTTAAACTTGGCCCTGCCTCCCATGCCAGACTCTTCTCCACACCAGCCAATGGCTCCTATGAAACCAGTGATGGTTTCAGCAGCCACACAAGTAAAAGACAAAGACTTCAGTGTTGATTTCCTGGACTTGGCTACCTTTCTCAGCAACTCCAGTACATTCTCTGACTCCACCAGCACCAACAGTAATCATTTATCAACGAACTGCTCAGCTTCTTCACTCAATGGCTCACAAACATCTCTGCTGGCTTCTACTGTTTCTGCTCCCAATGAAGCTACCACTGCTGAACCTGTATCACCTAGATCAATAGTCAACACTTCTCCATCAGCAGGGGAAGGTGGCTGCATAACTGTATCCAGAACTCCACCTCGCATTACTTTGCCCATGCCTCACCTGCAGCTGTCAGCTGCTTCCACTGGTGTCAGTGAGCACTATTCTACGAGGAGTATATCTAATGTTTCAGGTAGCGTTACTTGCAGCACTCCCTTAACACCAGAGGAGAGAAGAAAGTCTGTGAAGGTCGTAGTTCAGCAGTCTCCAACAAGTTGCCCAGACAAACCCACTACAGAAAGATAACCCAACACCGAACTTGTGACACAACAGTTGAACTAAAAGTCTTTTGTTGAAATCACTCAGTTTTTTCCACAGAAAGAGATGTAATATTTTATCTTAAATATTCTGCAGTGGATAAAGTAAATTTTTTAAAAATGCATGTATGCCTTCAATGAGAAATGTTACTTTTTTAAAGGCTCACAGTTATTCAGGAATAGTTGTATTCTTGTGTTCACTGTTGGATTTCACTTTTGATTGCCATTTTTTTCCATAAAATTTAAAATAATCTGGTCTAAACAAGTGAATAGACTGATCAAGATAAACAAAATAAACTGATGTTGTTGATGAATTGGCTGGATAATCCAGTTACTATGTGATGACAATTATCATCCCCAGATGTTATACAAGATGTATTTTTTTCACAGATGTTCCCCCTTTTTGAGAATCAGCTATTATAATGTAAACCTTATCTACCCCCCCCCCCTGTACCATTCTGCAATCAGTCCATATGTTACTTTGAATTGAATACTACAAACATGTTATTTCCCTTTATGTTATTGAAACATGCATTCAAATAGAGCATTCTAATGAACAAATTCCTTTAAGTAGTTTGTTTATATAGTTGGAACATATCAATCTTTAATTGAAAAAATAATTAGCATGGCTACTATTGTAGTAAATTTTAATTTTATCCTATTGAGAACAAACATAAAGTACATGTAAAGTGATTTACTATAAAGAAATTTCTCGGACCTAGCTACTTTGCTTCACAAATATTTAATAAAAAGAACAAAATCAGTCTGAATTTGAACAAGAATAATTTTAGTTCATCGATACACATATGTATTGATTGGGGAAAGAATATTTACCTAGAATCTATTTTTTAGGAAGAACAAAAAGGTTTTTTTCCCCAATTTATTTATATATACATCAAATAAAATTTTGTTCAAGAACAGCATACTTAGAGTAATCCATTGGCCAAATTATCATTTTTATATGCATGTACTTTATTATGTATGGAACATGGTATTTTGTTAAATGAAACTTATTATTCTGAAACAGTTTTTGTATATGCAACTGTTGACTTTCATGAAGATAAGTATTTTTTTTCTAGCTTTCATTACATATTATTTCCATTTATTGTTTTATAGAATTTCTTTGATTGCAATTGACAAAAATGTATTTTGGTAAATTGTGTGATTTTGAATTTGGATTAATAGTAACATTTGTATATAATATACAGATACCAAGTTAAATATTGACCTTGGCATTTATTCAGAGTAATAATACCGCAAATTGCTCCATCAATTTATAAAGGCTTATCTCAAAGGTGGCCATATATGAGGGTCGTTGAGATGCACTCAGATTTTTTATATAGTGAAAGAATATTTTGACCGTTGCTTGGGTCCTATATAGTGAAAGAATATTTTGACCGTTGCTTGGGTCCTATATAGTGAAAGAATATTTTTACCGTTGCTTGGGTCCTATATAGTGAAAGAATATTTTTACCGTTGCTTAAGTCCTATATAGTGAAAGAATATTTTGACCGTTGCTTGGGTCCTATATAGTGAAAGAATATTTTGACCGTTGCTTGGGTCCTATATAGTGAAAGAATATTTTGACCGTTGCTTGGGTCATCATTATTTTCTTTATCAAGTGGAGCATTTCTTTTTTCTTCCATTGAAATATTTGATTTATCTTTTAAAAATTTAAGTTGTGAGAAATGAATTCATGTGTTTTTATTCTTAATTTTGAAAAAACAAATAATGAACTGAATTTTTCAGAATCTTTATTTTGTTACTTATAAAATATTATTTATAAATAATTGTTGACATCTGAAAAGAAACAAAACTTTTGTTTGTAATAGCAATGCAGAATTAATGATATATCAAAAATGTTTCATGATTAAATCATCTTTATTTTTCAGAAATATCTGCAAAATGTCTATAAATTATTTACATTGCCCTATAGATGTCCCAGTAAATCATAAACAGACATAGAAAGTATTTTACCAATTCATATAAATAAAATGCACAGAAGTAATTGAAAAATATAAACAACTGGTTCATTGGGAGCCAAACAAAACTCAATGAAGAGCCGCATGCAGGTCCAAGTTCCTCATTAGGCCGCCTCTGGCTTATCTTATAGAAACTTGAAATTATCAGATTTTATTTTCTGCTTTTTTTTTACCAACAAGTTTTCTCCCGATACTACGAGTGTACCTCATTACATTGTTTATTGTTAGATCTTAATATTAATGTCAAGATCTCTGTTCAACTATTGTACTGTCCAAGTGATGTATTGTGTGGCATGTCACACTTTGTTATATAGAACCTGATGTGTCTACATTGAATATTTTTCCACAATCTTAACATTTATTAAAGAGTGTGTAAAATGTTTACACTAATAGCTAGATGATGTTATATTTTTAAATATTACTAAAGATGTGATTCTGATATGGGGATAAGTTGATAGATAATATGTTTGACTGGAAACTTCTCATTTTAAACCTTTTATTGATTTTCATAAGTGTTTTTTCATTGGATGATGAAAATCTCAGATCAAACTGCTTGAGCCTTTTTTTTCTTGAGATAAGTAAATAAGTGTTTATCTTGAGATGAGTGTTTATCTTGAGGTAAGTGTTTATCTTGAGGTAAGTGTTTATCTTGAGATAAGTGTTTATCTTGAGTAAAATGGCCATATCGCACAAATATTCAGGACATGATGTCAGTAATCTTATTCTCACACTGATACCTTTCTCTGCAATACAAAAGCAAACAAATGTATGTAGAATCACATTTAGTACTTACAGTTTAACAGATTTATGTTATGTTTTGTTTTTTTAAAGTTTTTGTTATTTTTTGCATTGTTAAGTATTTTATTCTTCTATTGTTAGCAAATCCTTTGTTGATCTATCATCCTGAATCTCACATACAATTTCAACTTTCAGTATCTCATTACCAAGAATCTCATTAAATTCTAATTCACAATTTCCTACTTTGTGAAACATCTTTTCTTTTGCTCTGAAAATGTTCAAATGTAATTTAATAATGACATATCAATGAATTTCTTTAATTTAAGGTTGGACAGAATTTAATTTGTTTTCTCAAGACTAAAAACTTAAAATTTTGAAAAATACATTTAGTACTGTAAGACTTGTTTTTTTTTTAAATATTATTCGATTGTCATGAGAAGGAAGGGGAGAATAGAAATTTAATTAAATTATTTTAATTTTTTCATTTTTATTTTTGTCTTTAACTTAAATCTTAGACTACAAATTATCAACTTGTATGAATATTTGCAATTAGATGAAACGTTTAACTTTTCTTAAAATTACAGCACAACTTTTGTTTTTGTTAGATTAATGTAGGATGTGAGATCAGATTAGCTAAAGAATTTTATTTTATTCTTACATACACTGACCACTTGATATAAGATGCTCACATACACTGACCACTTGATGTAAGATGCTCGTTGTGAATTAGAATTGAAAAAGTCTAAATAGTGATCTACTTTTGTTGTGTTTATTGATGTTAACTGGTGAAATTTAATATTGTTTTAATAATGAAGTATTAACCAAAGCTGTGATGCTAGAGAAATTATAACATTGCTTTTTCTATAACTGCACAAATGGTTGAACAGATCATCCAGAAAAAAAACAAAAAATACATTTTGTAATTGGTTTTAATAATGTGTTTTTTTAGAATGTGTTATTTACAGGTGATAAATCCTTTCTCATAAAGTTTAAATAAAATCTTTTACACTTTTATAAAAACAACATTTAAAATTATTTTATACTAGCTGTACCCTGCAAAAACTTTGCTTACAGTTATATTCCCTTAGGTTTGATCAATCGGCTAGGTTATTTTTGGTTTCGGACATATCCGTTTTTTCCATGATTTTTATTACAATTAAAGATGCAGTATGTTGTAGAAATACACACACACAAAAAATACACATTTTGGCCTTTGGGTTTCATGTTTAAATACTGCAGAAAATATTCAAAACTGTAGGTTTTTAAAAAAAAAAACTTATCTAATCGAGACACAGCAAGACGCCATTTTGAATTCTTGTTTTCCGCTTTCAGTTTAATGCAGAACCCAGACCGATATTATTATATTATGTTCAGTGATATTTCTTTTTAATTTTCTTCCTTTTCATGTTAATGATTAATTATTCATTTGTGCTTCTGAGAGTGATGTCTGTTAGCATGCAGTGGATTAATCTATGTGGTATTTGTTTTACTATCGCAGACCCAGAATGATTTAAATTCAGTCTATAGAGAAATTTCACTTTCATTGTTAATGAACAAAAAATAAAATCAAGAAAAAATGCATTTTGTAAATCAATTTTTTTTAACCTTGGGATTAGTTTGAAGATTTGGCAATAGAATGGATTAAAATATATCAGTGAGTAAAATTGCTTTGTTCTTTAAAGTTTAAGTAACTCCTTTTACATGTCATATACTTTTACATTATTTAATCTTTAGTTTTTAGATGTTAAATTTTACCTTTAAATTTTATGTTGTATTTTTTTACATGTAATATGGTTTTAGAACCCTATACCCACCATAAGTATCCAGTGATGAACCCTATCCCCACCATAGCTCAGTCCAAACAGTGGTTATGGAGCAGATATGGCTGGGGTTCAAACCTCTATCTTGCACCATATCTTGAAACCACCGCCATCAAGTATGACTTTCTTATCTGATCTTTTTTTTGAAGCGCTTCTTATCATTATACATGTAGCAGGAAAATTATATTATAAAATAAAAAATTCTGCAGAATTAATTGTCTTTAGATAACGAAAGGTTGTCTATAATATTAACCTCTAGGCCTTACTTTATGGCATTAATTCTAATTTTACTTCAAGAATTCTGTGACCATAATTGTACACATAAATAAAGAGGAATTGAAAGAAGTAACTTTTCTTTTTCACAATATTGTCAATAATGTTTCATTTTAAAAGTCTTACAGCAATTATAAAAAGAAATCAACTGCAATCCATCAATTGACTGAGTCACGTCGTATTTTTTTAGAATGTGTTTATCAGATAAACTTTTTACGTACACAACCGAATACAATTCATGGAATGTTTCTAGACATTTTTTTTTAACTGTGCCAATAGTGATGGCCTGTTTTTTCAAAAAAAGAAAATTTTCAGAATTTGTATGTAGTTATCTCCTCTTGAAAGTTTAATTGCTAAACATCATGCTGAAAAAATATGGGCTTTTTAATAAAACTTTTCCTCAATTTATTTCTGTCCAGTTGAAACTAGGATACATGCAGTCATGCCAGTACAGTGGTTATGAAATAGCACATAAAATAAAATTCAATTATTCAGGCTGGCATTGTATTGGTTAAATGGGTCTATTCTTGGATGATAAATAACTCACAGTAGAGTCCACAGTGGTTAATGGACATAGAAATCAATATATGTTTTAATACAAAACTGGGAAAGTGATTTTTTTTTATCATAGCATCAGTTTTAGCTTGTTCAGTTAATTTGGATTTTTTGTCTAACATATATATATATAGTTACTCATTTTGTTGACAGTTTTAGGCGCATCCCATATTTGAACATGAGATATGGTATTAAATTGTTAACATGAACTAGTTTAATTATATGACTAAGAGGGTTTGTAGTTTTAATGTGCCTTCCCTGTATAGTGCATTGAGAGAGAGTTGTCCGTGTTTGTCAGTACTAGACAACAAAATGTTGTCTCAAAATGTTGTCTGTCTCTGTTCTTTTTTTTTTCTTAACTGTCTGTGGGTTTTTCTAATAAATGTAGATGTTTCAAGTCATATATACATACATGTATATATATACCACTGCTGTGTTTAAATTACAGTTTATTTTTTTTTTTGTGTTCAACTTGCTGAATATGTGAGAGAGTAGAAAGCTCTCAAGTTTCTTTTTAGAAAGTAAATTTCTCAATACCTTCGAACTGTGTGTGTGGTTTCTTGCTCTTCTCTTGTTTAATAGCTATTGAAGTATCATGAAATGTAATATTTTGAAAGTGAATTTTTCTTTAATTGTGATTTAATTGTGTAAATACTAAAAATATTTAGCTCATCATTTGGATTTTAAATTTTAGTTTAAATGATATTTTGTAGAACTACTGAGATTTTCAATAGCATTTTGATTATAAAATCTGCTCTGACACCATTTAAAAATATCATCTGATTCTATTGTATGTATTCCGGGTTCATTGAAGTATTATTTCATCATACACCTTGCAGCAACATTGAATAGAGAACTTATCTAATTTCCAATCAGGATTTTTATTTTGTCACATGTTCATTAAAATTTAAATCCATCTTTTATTCTACATATTAAAGTACATTGATATCATTTTGTACAATTATGGTCATTTTAGTCACTTACATTATGGAGTTGCTTAAATTTTTTAGCTGACTTTTTTTTTCCATTTGATCTTATTGCGAATTTTCACAAGCTTGATTCTTTCATCAAGACTGTTGAAAATGTTTGGACGATTTGTGACAATTATTTCTACTTAAATTGATTTTAAAATTTAACGTAGTTACAGTTTTGTAATTAATTCTCTACAATCAAGAAATGAGAGATATGATGTTAATTTGACTTTGCGAAAATAAGTTTTCTTTAGCTTATGTTATAAGTCATTTTGCAACACAATCTGCAATCAATAGATGAAAAAATTTATAGTCTTGAGGATTGAATAATGTAGAAAGAATATTTTGAGCATTGCTTCAGTCATTATTTTTTTACTTTATCATGTGGAGCAAATGTTTTTTTCCTTCTTTTAATGAAATGCTGGATTCATCTTTAAAAAAACATTATGAGAAATGAAAACATTGTTTTTATTATCAATTTAAAAAAAAATTAATAAACAGATCATTTCACAATTTTTATTTTGTTTCTTATAAAATGTTGTTATTAGTTTGTTAAAAAAAAAAAAATTTACACTATATTTGTAAAAGCTTGACATCTGAAAAGAAATAAAACCTTTGTTTGTATTACCGATGCAGGATTAATAATGTATAAAACAAATTTCAATATTAAATCATCTCTAGTTATCAGAAATATGGACAAATGTCTATAAATTTATTTACATTGTTCTTTGTTGTCCCAGTTAAAACAAAGACGAACACAAAAAATATTTAATGAGAAGAAAAAAATAAACAGTTGATTGTAATGTAGTTCTGTGATAATGTTGTCTCAATGGTCACTTGATAAGTCACATATAACTACCTACACCCTACACTTGATAAGTCACATATAACTACCTACACCCTACACTTGATAAGTCACATATAACTACCTACACCCTACACGTGATAAGTCACATATAACTAACTACACCGTACACTTGATAAGTCACATATAACTAACTACACCCTACACTTGATAAGTCACATATAACTACCTACACTTGATAAGTCACATATAACTACCTACACCCTACACTTGATAAGTCACATATAACTAACTACACCCTACACTTGATAAGTCACATATAACTACCTACACCCTACACTTGATAAGTCACATATAACTAACTACACCCTACACTTGATAAGTCACATATAACTACCTACACCCTACACTTGATAAGTCACATATAACTAACTACACCCTACACTTGATAAGTCACATATAACTACCTACACCCTACACTTGATAAGTCACATATAACTAACTACACCCTACACTTGATAAGTCACATATAACTAACTACACCCTACACTTGATAAGTCACATATAACTAACTACACCCTACACTTGATAAGTCACATATAACTAACTACATCTGTCTCAATGGTCACTTGATAAGTCACATATAACTACCTACATCTGTCTCAATGGTCACTTGATAAGTCACATATAACTACCTACACCCTACACTTGATAAGTCACATATAACTACCTACACCCTACACTTCATAAGTCACATATAACTACCTACATCTATCTCAATGGTCACTTGATAAGTCACATATAACTAACTACACCCTACTAGTGGATCACAAAATATTTTATTCTGTAATCCTCTGACAATATTTAGTTGATATTCATATAAAAACATTCCAATAAATCTTGTTTCATAACAGAATATTGATGATTTAAAATGGTTATTATTTTTATAATACATTATGTTTCACAACAAATATACTCAAAAAAAAATATATTTACAGAGCTGGTAATTGAAAAGATATTTAAAAGAAAACACTTTTCAACACAATCCTTGAAGGCATTAAAAAATGACATTGAACATTAATGGGGCATTTGAGAAAAAAAAAGCAACACAAAAAACTCTTGTGTATTTTTTAAATGATAATATTAAAGTTAAAAAAATGAAAAGTTATTTACAATAAAAAAAACATTTTTTTTTTCCTTCTTAATATTTTTTTAAATTCTATAAAAAATGAATTTAAAAATGATTAAAAAAATAAATCTGTACATTCAGCTAGTTAATTTTTCAATGGTTAATGGATGTTATTCACTTTAAAAATAACTTTCCATACACTCATTTCATGAATATATAATTATATATATATTGTCATTTAACATTAAATTAAGATAATGAATTTTATTAAATGATGTTAACAAAGTATGTACATGATTTAAATATGTAATTGGTATCCTTATTTAAAATGTTTGTGATTATAAAATGGAACGCATTTATTATTTTATTTATTGGAACATTTTCCTCAGAATTTTTTTTTAAATGCATTTAACTCATAGCAGCTGATACAATATAAATGAAAATTTTCGGTTTTTATATACTAAGGTACTTATTTCAAATGCTTTGTGATGATGGGATCAATTTGTCACAATTCTGCTCAAATTTATTAAAGATTCAGTCACAAAATCTGCTGGGTTGTCTTCTCATGACTGCCCCTTTTATTTATCCTAAGATATTTGTTTAATTCACTAAAACAACAACTAATAAACTTCACCCACAGCCAAGTCTGCTATTTTAGTTTTTTACTGGCATATGTCACATGTTCAAACGACTCGTTGGTTTGACTCTTCCCACTGGAGATATTCTGCACCAGACAGTTGTGGATCTCAGGTATCAGTTTGTTCCATAATGAGTACATAATAAAAAGAGGAACCACAATCCAGACACCATTGGGGATGACCACAAGGAAGAACTCCTGTAAAGCTGTGTTTCCTTTTCGATATGTGTCGCCAGCACAGAACTCGCTGAACATGAGAAAGTATAGAACTGTCTTCCAGAAAGTCATGACAGTCACTGTGAAGGCTGTGATTGTTGTGTAACTGGACCTTCTGTAATGCTATGTTACATATGGAAAAATAAACACATACTGTTATTGTATTGAAGTCATCATTGTTTGTTTAAAAATATGTAGAAGCCTAGAAGGAAATATTTCAGCTGAGCAATAAATGTAAGTTGTTTTTTTAGTCTTGAGAAAAATTTTCACTCTATGAGACGAAAACAGCAATAAGTTATCAATGGCAATTTTTTTTACGTAGAGTAGCAACTATTTCAGGTTACTGTTATAATGTAGAGTAACAACTATTTCAGGTTACTGTTATAATGTAGAGTAACAACTATTTCAGGTTACTGTTATAATGTAGAGTAATAATTATTTCAGATTGCTTTTTTAATATAATGTTTTTGTTTTAATCGATAAACTAAAAAAAATGTGAAAATAGAATAGATCTCGGTATTTAAAACACGACTTAGATTGTTATACTTACCAGCACAATGGTAACAATGTTAATAATAACCTCCACATAATTCAACCTGTTCAACAAATTAATCATCATAATATCACCATTACTAATAGGTAATAAAGATATAAAGCCTTAGCCAATCACAAAAATAAAATTGATTTCCTAAACATTATAACTGCAAAAGTACATGCATATACTAATTGATTAACTTTAAAATCATAAAAAATTACATAATTCTATTAAAATTTTAATTCAACAGTGCAAAATTATCTGAACATGGAAAGGAGACTTTTTTTAAATCATAAGGATTATAAGACTTATAAGTCTATAAGTCTAAGATCTGTACACTGATTGAAATCAGATCAACGAAAGTATTTTTGCTTGAACTCTCAGATTTCATACTTTGTCATAATTCATTCAATTTTACTGATTATGATTAAGTAAATAGTAAAAGTTATTTTATTCAAATAAAAAGTGGCTGCCGACACAGGCCCATTGTAGCTGTCCAAAAGGGTGGGTGGGGGGGGGGGTCACGTTATCAGATTTTTTTGTCCCCTAGCTCAGGGGTCGGCAACCTCAGGCTCGTTGCGGCTCTTTTGATGTCGAATTGATGCCTTCCACAAAGTGCGATGGCTTTCCAGGGATAACATATTGAAACGTTTTGCTTCTTGCTTGAGTAAAATTTTTAAAAAATCTAAATAATGGAAAAGGCGTTTTCCATCCTGAATTGGAAGAAGACAAATGGCTGCAAAAGTTCAACTTCGTGGTGGATATCACAAAGAAACTAAATGAGCTAAATGTAAAACTGCAAGGAAAAGGAAACCCAACCTATGCCATGCTTGTAGAAATGGTTTATTTCAAAAATAAATTATTTCCTTTTATCGAAGACCTGTAGTACGGTGTGTGAAGTCCCTGTAAGAATGAGATGAAATCTCTTAGAACCTATAAACCATTAATGGGACTGTTTTTATTAAATCATTTCGAAAATCTGAGGCAGTAATGCAGAAGTCTGGTAAGTCCAGTAACCATGTTTGGATTCAATTTACCGAGATAGTTAAGGAATTCAACAAATCTTACGTTATAATATATCATCGATTAGAGCATAAAAGAATATAAATTATACAGAAAGCGCCTTGCTATTTTAAAAAAAAAAAACTATTGACACGATTTATTTTAGTGTGACTATAAACAAAATGAAGAATAGATTCACTGAGAGATTTGAGCAAAACAAATGCAAGTGCTGTTCATATTAAATTCTCTCAATACAAATACAATTGAGATCAACATTGAGCCATTTGGTATTGATGCCGGTTTGCTACGAATGCAATTGCTGGATTTCACAGAACTCAAGAGCAAGTTAGAAGAGTAAGAGGTTTAGAAAAGCAAGCATGTTACGCTGCACAAGTGGACAGATCTAACAGGAATACTGCGAGTTGAGGTCTTCATATTTGACGCATGGAAGAGTCTTCCACAGTGCTACAGTGAGGTGAGGAAGTTGGCATTTGGAGTGCTGGAGATCTTTGGGTCAACATATTTGTGTGAGCAAAAGTTCTCTTTCATGAATATAATACAATGTCAAGTAAGAAGCCAACTAACAAAAAAAAAAAATCTAAATAACAAGTTATGAGCCATTTTTAATCAAACTTTCAAAAAAGCATTCAAGGCCAGTACTCACATTGATGTAACTATTGTAGAGATCTATTAGAATCATTTATTTAAAGTTTAAATTTTTATATGAATAAATATTATTTTGTATTTAAGGTCATTTATTTTAAATCAAAAATCAAATTTATATACCTAATCCTAATCTAATACCATAATATTGAAAAAAAAATGTGAGTTGCTCATTAAAAACTAAGAAAAATGTAAATTATAACTTTTGGCTCTTATGTCTCAAAAGGTTGCCGACCCCTGACCTAGCTGTATCTTGACCCCCGCATGATATTTGTTAATGGTCTTGTGCACCACCCACACACAAACACACCCTTCATAAGATCTACCCTGATTCATAATTTTAAATGATTTTCTCAATCTATATAACAAAATTTGGCCATAGTTTACAGGTGCACAGCGGCCGTTGGGGAGGCTAATGACAGCCGTAAAAAAAAATATGATATATAACTTCATAAATATATTCATACAAATCAGTCTGGTGCCTGCACTAACTAGAATAGAATGTTCAATATGGCTGTACTAACTAGAATTGAATGTTCAATGCAGCTGTACTAACTAGAATAGAATGTTCAATGTGGCTGTCTAGAGGTAAAAATGTGTTGGACTTCTGCAAATCTATAAATAGATAATTGACTCACAAGCTCTGTGCAAAAACATAATCGTCCTGGATGTCTCCATATCTCTGATCTACAGGGATGTAATATTTGTCTGAAATGATTGATTAGAAAACATTGTGTTTGTTGGCAACTAATTATTAAAACATACATTAGCATATTAGTTTAGTAAATTAAAAAAAAAGAGACACATATTTTATCACTTCGATTGAGTCGGTCAATATTGTAGAAACTTTACTTTTCTACTTAGACTTACAGAAGTGGTATTTACCTAACGATTGTTAACGTAACACAATGTTACATGTCAATGTAGGGCCGTAGCCTTAGGGTTAACAGTTTTATCATAGGCATTCATATGCTCAAACGAATGAAATGGGCCATAAACAATCAATTACCAAAGGACCCATATAACCAGCTAGTGGGGCTCCATAGCAACCGTTCAGTTGGGCCCGATCCCCATAAGTCAGCGATCCCTATAAGTCAGCGCATGCCAAGTAAAGTTTAGAAAAAAAAAATAATGTCGCTATCAATTGAACAGGGTAGAATGAAAATCAACACTTTTTATTTATATATTCAAACTTTATTTTTAAAAAAAATAGGTTTCGGTGACTTACACAGGTACCATATGAACGCCAATGATCCACCAGGTAAACTGTAGGGCCTCAACATTATAAAAGACGCATCCCAGGTACAGACGACGGCAGTCATGAAGAACCAGGCCAGGATCCAACCGTCCAGTTGAAACTGTTTGTTTTTGTATGACGTTTTGCTATGGACTCCATTACGGATCAACTGACCACCAGAACTGTCCGAACCTCTTAGCATTTTTCTTCTAGTCTGTAAAATATTTGGAAACATTTATTTAATTTAATATGATAACAGGGGTGCAGTCTCCGTATGGCAGATGCGTTGACCGAAGAGAAGAGGCACAGAGGGGGGGGGATTATCAAACTCCAAGCGTCCCAATTCTTTTTTATATATTTTATTTGAAAATTCAAAGTTTAGTAAACTAGTTCGCATGTATTTATATGAGCCCACAAGATTTAGCTACATCGTTGCCTGGCATAACTACATCGGGGCCTGGCATAATTACATCGTTGCCTGGCATAACTACATCGGGGCCTGGCATAACTACATCGTTGCCTGGCATAACTACATCGTTGCCTGGCATAACTACATCGTTGCCTGGCATAACTACATCGTTGCCTGGCATAACTACATCGTTGCCTGGCATAACTACATCGGGGCCTGGCATAACTACATCGGGGCCTGGCATAACTACATCGTTGCCTGGCATAACTACATCGGGGTCTGGCATGTAGGTCGACCGCCACAGGCCTCGTAACTGAGAGAGGTTCCACTCTTAAAGTTTTAAATAAAAAAAAAAAGAAAATTCCACGCAATGGTGCCTACAATATTCACCCAACATTTAAATGTCTATGACACTAATATTATGTCTTCCACAGCAGCCCTAGCAATCAAACGATAATTACCAATAACTCTTAAAAAAAATAAGTTAACATCGATTTTTCAATAGATAACTTATTATGTTTTTTGCTTTTAGCAGATATTAAAATATCAAGTTCCAACATAAATTACAACTGCCTATTTCTTGATTGTTTTACATATTGTTTTTGTTGTTTTACCTTTTGGGTTTCCTTAAACATACTTCAAGTTTATTTTTAACCTCTCCTACGACCACATCCACAGACATACTTACACAACCATATATACACACAAATTATGTACACAAACGCATCCTTACAACCATATATACACTTGTACAGACCCACCGACAGAAATTTCGGGCCCCTGGACAGGGCTGTCACGGGCCCTCCGTGCTGATAATAATATTTTCAAAAGTTGATTGGCCAGCTCAGTCCGGGCCCCTAAAACTCGCCGGGCCTCTGGGCACTTGCATCCCCCCTCTCGGCGGCACTGCACTTGTATTTTAAAAATGTGCACACAAACGCACACATACAACAATGTATACACACACAATATGTACACAAACAAACACATACAACCATATCTTCATAATTACTCTCCTAGAACCCCCCTCCCCCTAACTTTCTGAAAATATTTTTAGTAACAGGTGGGGAGGAGGGGAGAGAAGAACGTGCTAAACCTTACCCCTTTCATTCGGGGGTTCTTCTGTTCACTGGTGCATATCGAGACAATTAAGTTTAACCTAGTGTCATGACTTCCGTCCGACCCCATAGTCCCGCCCGCCACATACATCATACATCAGCCGGTCGACACCCCTGAGTTGTGTGTCTAATAATTTTAATGTGTAGCCGTCCGCTCAAAAAAATAAACCCTTTATACTATTTTCATTTATATCAATTATATTTATACTGAGTTCATTCGTACCAATTTTATTTACACTGAGTGCATTTGTACCAATTATATTTATACTGAGTGCATTTGTACCAATTATATTTATACTGAGTGTATTTGTACCAATTATATTTATACTGAGTTCATTTGTACCAATTATATTTATACTGAGTGCATTTGTACTAATTATATTTATACTGAGTGCATTTGTACCAATTATATTCATACTGAGTGCCAATTGCGTACATATAAGGACACTTAAACAAAGTGCAAGTACATTATGGAAAGCACATATTTGCCCAGAGGCGGATTTACTTCGGTTGGGTGCAAAACGATAAATTGGTCCCCCATTAAAAAAAAAGAGAAAGATGTAGAAAATATTTGTAATCGAAAGATTGTTGTTTCGCGGGGTTCATGACGCGCTCTGTACCCCCGGCTGTTAAGTCCGCCAGTTCAAAACCTAAGTACAAGTAAGGTATGAATACACCAAGACGAAATTCCGGTATCTAAGGGCATTGCGAATTCCGTCTCTGTTTCGCTGCAATGATATTCTAATGAGAACATGTACACCGGTCAGGAATTCCGTTGCGGAACAGCGAAAGTTTTCAGTTTCGCTGCTTGCAGAGTTTTTTCTGGAGAGCTACATTTTCCGTCATGATAAACAAACAAAATGGCTGCTTAGAAACGTCGATTCGAATAGAAAAAATGATTCACATTAGTGTATATTCATTAAAAACAACAACAACAAAGTGAATTTTGACAGAAAAACATGAATTACTATAAGTTATGTCCGGCAACAGTCTTTGTATATGAATTTCTGAAAGGAAAATATACATCGTCTATCTAAATATTCTACAAATGAAATTTCTTTCGATCGAAGCGCTGTCTGAAAACATAAATGCTATTAAATAAATGTTTGGCTGATCATTAAAACAAAAAAAAAAAAAATGAACGGCTACCGATCGAATAAAAAGTTAAAAAAAACAACAGTTTTCCATTTCCAGTTAGACAATTTATTTGTAATAAGAACAAAAAGGCACACGGGATACAGTATTTTCTGCTTTTCAAAGTATCGTTTTTTTTTCCCCACTAGCAGGAAAAAGTGCGAAGTAATCATTAAAAAATCTTGTTTCCGGTGAGTTGTTTCGGCGCTCACCGTTTCGTCCCGGTGTATCTACAAGAGTTTCGCTAAGTTGAGACTTCCGCGCGGAAGGTTCCGTGCGAAAGTGTTTCGTCTTGGTGGATTCAGAACTGTATACTGTAGTTCTACACTTTTAAAATCATATATGACACTGAGCATATTTTAAGGAATTTTGACTGAGCGACATGGATGAAATTGGAAGCGAAACTGGGAAAATAGACATAATGCACCCTTTAAATAATTCTAGAAAAATTCTAGGCATAATTAAGCACAATGTTTCCAAACTTATGCAAGTCATGCTGCAGTAAAATAACTGGCGTATGAGACACGGTCACACAACTAAATGCCAAGTTTATACCTTTCCATTCTCTCTCTCTCTCTCTCTCTGTGTGTGTGTGTGTGTGTCTTTTTCTCTCCCTCCCTCTTCCCCTCTCTTTCTCTCTCTCTCTCACTGTCACTCTTACTCTTACTATCTCTCTCTCTCTCTTTCTCTGTGTATGTATGTGTCACTGCGTGTGTCTCTCTCATACACACTAAAATGTATATTTTAGAAAAATTAGATTACACCATCGAAGTAAAATTAATCATAGATCACTACTAGAGTCAGTCCAGTAATTAAGTTGTTAAGTATTTTTAAAATCTTATTCTACTTATAAATTATTGAATTTAATTTAATGACAGAAATATCAATAACACTGATTATATGTCTTTGAATTCCTCAACTTAGTTAAATGTATTATTGGTATTTGAAGATATGATAGCGCTATTCAGTACGAATTCAGTGTTTAAAAAGTGTTGTAATAGTTGAAACTAATTTAGATTTTAATATCACTAATCACTAGAAGACATGTGCACGACATCTATCAGTTACAGCATTCCACCACACCTCCCCCCCCCCCATTTCGGTCTCCTTTATTTATACCGATAAGATTTTAAAATCTTTTCTATAAACTTGAAGAAATATACCATACAACAACCTATTCGGTTCACTATTAATGATCAACGATTGCATCATCAACTCTTAGCGGCTTTTAGAATGTGTCAAACGGTCACTTATGTATTACCCTAAATACACCGGGCTGCCAATCTGAGTATTTTAAATCCAGATTTAGATGTTTTTAAAAACCTAGCTACAAATAAAATGAGGTTAAAAAATAGATCTTGATAATTTTCTTTGTTTTATAGATATACAATTTTAATGTTTGCTATATATTTAGTATAATCTTGATATGTTAATATGTTTTGTGGATAATTCTTCAAGAAAACAGTTGGCAGCAACGAACAACAAATTTCAATCAGGGGCGTGTTCAATATTTATATATGGTGGGCATGCTGGCCGGTGCAATTTGGGTTGGGAACAAATTACAATAATTTAAAAAAAAAAGTTTTGTGAGCAAAAATTAAGTTTCATCAATGAAAAAGTTATAAAATACGATAATATTTAAAATCCAACAACATTAAACTCATGATATAATGTTTATACACTTTAAAAACAGCGGAAATTATACGAAAGATCATTTTACAGCTGATTTTCTTAAATTATATAAACAAATCATTTTACAGCTAATTGTCTTGTTATTTTTTTTTTATTATTTTACAGCTATTTGTCTAAAATTATTTTTTTAAAAATCATTTTACATCTGTTTGCTTACACTTCTGATTAAAATAAAGCAGACACATGAATTATTATTGCAACAATTTAGGTCTTCATGCCGATAAACACATTGTTAATTAAATTATCAATATATTTTTTTTAACAAAATGGAAACAATTATTTACCTGGTGAATAATAAAATCCAATGAATTAACCGTCGGCCAAGTTAACGTAGAGCTAAAACATTAAAAAAAAAATGTATCACAATATTGTATACACTGCTGACACATACCTAATTGTAAACAGAATATATAATAATTTTGTATAGACTAACACATTTACCTACTTGTGAGCGGAATGTATTATAATATTGTATACACTGACACATATATTAGAACATACAAAACTATTAACCACAACCACAGAAATATGTTGTTTTTTCCTACAGTGCGACCAACCGCTTCTAATATTTCGCCCTAATATCGATTTCTAGTTTAAACCTTTATAGTTTCAAGAATTTTTATTTTTTCGCTCAGTCAAGTACACGTGCACTAGTCTGTCTAGTTCGAATTTTAGATTCAGAAAAAAAAAAATAGAATGAAAACCAACCATGGGGGGGGGGGGGGGTTAAGGGTGTCGTGCAGGGAGGGAGAAATAACAGCCGACCAACTCTGCCAGTATTTTTTAAAAATACGTTATGTTATTGAGGGTGCGCGAACTTAACAAATACACACGGTACATGTATTGCTAAGAAGTAGGTTTTTAAATAGAAGTGTAACGATAAAGTGATTCTAAAATTAGAGACAGCGAGATAAACTTTGATAGACAATGCATGATTAAGGAAAAAAACAATTAGAACAAGGAACTCCAAACTTTACCCAGACAAGAAAAAATATGTGAAAAATGAACACAGACTAAAAAAAATACATTATTTTGAGAATAGCCAACGAAAACAATGCGAGAATCTCTCTCGCCTCCCCCCCCCTTCCCCACCCCCCAGCTCCCATCCCTACCACAATCCGCCTGCCCAATAAATACGTTGCAGACCAAACAGTGCATGTGAACTTTACGGACTAAGGCTTATCAAGGTCAAGGCTGATACATTTTCATTGGTGGAATTCTTTTTCCTCTTTCATTTGCAAGTCAAGAAACGTAACGTATTTTATGTGTTTGGCCGGTTGTCTATGAACGGGATCAGATTCAAGTGTTTAAAGTAGGCCCTTCACTGTGAATGGTGGATGAAGAGGAGGGGGAGATCCAGCGTTGTATCGGGTACGTGATGCAAGTGTTCTCCCAGTACAACTGATTGGAAAGGGAGAGGAAGGTTTTAAAAAAAAAAAAACGTTTTAAAGGCCAAAATCCTTGCGCTACTTAGTGCTACTTTTCTTTTTAAGGTTGTGTGCTACTTTGCTCTTAAGCTTTCTGGAAACACCTCATAGAGCTGGTGCATTAACCTATATAGTGCTCTGTTTTAAAAACATAAAAAAAATGTTAACAAGTCTTATTATTAGTGAAAAGGGGAGACAATGTCGACCTCCCCCCTCACTCCTCCCCCCCCTTTCAGAATATTGATTACCTGCGGATAAGACAGAAGATCGATGCTTATATATCAGCAATGACCTGTTATAGTAAAGGTTAACCTTTAGTGTCATATAAACACAAACTGCTGGGGATTAGACTGTCGTTGCCAAGTTCATTGCACTCAACTAAATGTACAATCCGTCCACAGGCCAGTTCATTGCAATCAACTAAATGTACAATCAGTCCACAGCCCAGTTCATTGCAATCAACTAAATGTACAATCAGTCTTTTATATCATCTATAAGGGTATACTTTTTTGTTTCCGCTAAACAAAACAAGCTTCAATCTTGTGGATCTAAACTTGAAATAAAATAAGTCACATTTGTGTAAATTGTGTTGCACATTTACCAGACTTTGTCCATTTTAAAGTATGACAATTTTAAGAAGTATAGCACATAATACCTACTTCCCCCATCCCTTCATCAAATTAAGATGATAATTTATACACAAGCAATTAAGCCTGTTCCATTCTGGACACAGGACATGTTAGTGCATTTTCGTGTTATGTATCAGTACGTTTGTTAGCTTTCAGTAAATATTTGTAAATTTTGGAAATGTTTATAAATTCAATTGTGTAATGCATATATCGGTAAAAAAATATTATAAAGACGTTTCTTTATATTTGAAAAAAAATATTTTCTCTTAAATCTAACTACAAGTGGTTTGTGGTTACTGAAATAGGACTCATAATTGAAAACATTCGAAATTGTAGTCATTTGATCGTCCGAAAACTCCGTCAATTGTTGCATAGCTCTGATACTTTCAATTAAACTCAGAACACAAGCTTACTATTTCATTTGATGAGTTTCTTAATAAATCTTGGTGAAACTACGTGCTGCAGTATTTCGCACCAAATGAATGGGTTATTGAACGTACAAGGTGTAGAATGGAGCCATATATATAATATATAAGCCCCTTAGGAGCCCTGAAGCCCGGCCCTCAGAGGTCCTATCGCGAAATAAACTTTTGATGTACACATGGCAGGCCAAGACCTACAAAATGATATATACATCATGGGTCTAGGACTTATGGTTGCTGAGATATAGGGCGCTCCTTTATTAATATAGCTTATATAGTAAAAAAAACGGTACTTTATAAGCCCCCTTTTACGGCCCTCAGAGGTCAGATCACGAAATGAAAAAAGTCACTTCTTGGTAGGCCAAGACCTACAAAATGATATATACATCATGGGTTTAGGACTTATGGTTGTTGAGATCTCGGGTGATGACGGACAGACAGACAGACAGACAGACAAAACGGGGACAATAGAGCATTTTTTTTCGAAAATGCTCTAATTATTTTGATATTGAGTCACATCTGGGATCTAGCCTCTAAGGGGTGGCAAAATCTTCTCTTAAAAACAGATTTGAAAAAAAAAACATCTATGGTATTAATTCATGCAATTATGTAAGCCTTCTTACATCAATTGATATTGTGTATTTCGATAAACCTAATAGTTCAATGAAAGAAATCTAAATAATAGTTTCTAGATATAAAGAAAATTTGTTTACGAATAAAAATGTTTTCAGCAAAAAAACAAGCAATTAAGCCTGTTCCATTCTGGACACAGGACGTGTTAGCGCATTTTCATGTTATGTATCAGTACGTTTGTTAGCTTTCAGTAAATATTTGTAAATTTTGGAAATGTTTATAAATTCAATTGTGTAATGCATATATCGGTAAAAAAATATTATAAAGACGTTTCTTTATATTTGAAAAAAAATATTTTCTCTTAAATCTAACTACAAGTGGTTTGTGGTTACTGAAATAGGACTCATAATTGAAAACATTCGAAATTATAGTCATTTAATCGTCCGAAAACTCCGTCAATTGTTGCATAGCTCTTATACTTTCAATTAAACTCAGAACACAAGCTTACTATTTCATTTGATGAGTTTCTTAAAAAATCTTGGTGAAACTACGTGCTGCAGTATTTCGCACCAAATGAACGGGTTATTGAACGTACAAGGTGTATATATAATATATAAGCCCCTTAGGAGCCCTGAAGCCCGGCCCTCAGAGGTCCTATTGCGAAATGAACTTTTGATGTACAATGGCAGGCCAAGACCTACAAAATGATATATACATCATGGGTCTAGGACTTATAGTTGCTGAGATATAGCGCTCCTTTATTAATATAGCTTATATAGTAAAAAACGGCACTAAGGCCCCTTTTACGGCCCTGAGAGGTCAGATCGCGAAATGAAAAAAAGTCATTTCTCGGCAGGTCAAGACCTACAAAATGATATATACATCATGGGTCTAGGACTTATGGTTGTTGAGATCTAGGGTGATGACGGACGGACAGACAAAACGGGAACAATAGAGCATTTTTTTTTTTCGAAAATGCTCTAATTAGACGGAAACTCGTCAATTAAATTTCTAAAAAAATATAATGTAATAAAACAGAAAAGTTGAGAGTATTCGTGTGGTAGACCAGATTAGTTGAGAGTATTTGTGTGGTAGACCAGATTAGTTGAGAGTATTTGTGTGGTAGACCAGATTAGTTGAGAGTATTTGTGTGGTAGACCAGGTTAGTTGAGAGTATTTGTGTGGTAGACCAGATTAGTTGAGAGTATTTGTGTGGTAGACCAGATTTTCAGTGTAAGGAGAATGATAATGAACACATGAAGAATGTTTAAGTACGAAATAAAAGCTTTAGTGTTTATTGAATTGTCATTCGGGTTTTGTATATTTTATTGTATATATATGTACGTTTGTATGATTGTATTGCCATTATACACGTATTGTGTGATTGTGTTGCCATTATACATGTATTGTGTGATTGTGTTGACATTATACACGTATTGTGTGATTGTGTTGCCATTATACATGTATTGTGTGATTGTGTTGACATTATACACGTATTGTGTGATTGTGTTGCCATTATACACGTATTGTATGATTGTGTTGACATAATACATGTATTGTATGATTGTGTTAACATTATACACGTATTGTGTGATTGTGTTGACATAATACACGTATTGTATGATTGTGTTGACATTATACACGTATTGTATGATTGTGTTGACATAATACACGTATTGTGTGATTGTGTTGACATAATATACATAGGTAAACGTTATAACAAAAATATAAAAAAATAAAACAACTATAATACAAAATTAAGATTACATTGAATCTGCATTATGTTTAGTTGATACTGAAGATAAAGTGTGAGTCGTTGATAACAGCACTGGCTCTCAAAGTGTGAGTCATTGATTACAGCACTGGTTCTCAAAGCGTCAGTCATTGATTGCAGCACTGGTTCTCAAAGTGTGAGTCATTGATTACAGCACAGGTTCTCAAAGTGTAAGTCATTGATAACAGCACTGGTTCTCAAAGTGTCAGTCATTGATTACAGCACTGGTTCTCAAAGTGTGAGTCATTGATTACAGCACTGGTTCTCAAAGTGTGAGTCATTGATTACAGCACTGGTTCTCAAAGTGTGAGTCATTGATTACAGCACTGGTTCTCAAAGTGTAAGTCATTGATAACAGCACTGGTTCTCAAAGTGTCAGTCATTGATTACAGCACTGGTTCGCAAAGTGTGAGTCATTGATTACAGCACTGGTTCTCAAAGTGTGAGTCATTGATTACAGCACTGGTTCTCAAAGTGTGAGTCATTGATTACAGCACTGACTCTCAAAGTGTGAGTCATTGATTACAGCACTGGCTCTCAAAGTGTGACTCATTGATTACAGCACTGGTTCTCAAATTATCATCTTGATTTGAGGGAGGGGTGGGGGAAGTAGGTATTATGTGATATACTTTTTTTTAAAATTGTCTAACTTTAAAAAAAATATTTAGATATCTTTTTTTAAACAAATAGGTGGTGTACGTAGTGTGATAATTAAAGACTTCAATACCTGTTGTTTTTTATTTTATAAATTTTATTATACTTCACACTGTTCAAAGAATTTCACTTGTTGTTTTGTTGTTGTTGATAATGTTTGTTTAAAAAATAGCGTACCCGACTAAAAAAACAAACAAAAAACATCTGAACTATACACTAAGGTGATAACAAAAAAAAAATTTATGAAACCACTTGCAATCGAGGAACTTGTATGTGCAATTTAAGAATATCAATCGAGGAACTTTTATGTGTAATTTAAGAATATCAATCGAGGAACTTTTATGTGTAATTTAAGAATATCAATCGAGGAACTTTTATGTGTAATTTAAGAATATCAATTGCATTTAAAATTTTTTTTTTAAAGTTCCCCCACCTCCCCATTTTTCGGAAGAAAAAAGTGAAAAAAAATTATTTTTTTCAAAAAAAAAAGGACATTTTTTTTAGCTTAATTCAAAAGAGTATTAATAATAACTAATCAACTTTTATTAACAAATAAGATATAGAACAGTTAGTAATATGTACAGAATGTACAAGAAATGTTCAAAACATATTTTGTCCTATGAACTTCAGATTCAAAAATTCAATTTTTCTCGATTTCGCATGAAGTTCCGCCACCAGTTTCACAACACGTTCAGCAATTTGGTTAGATCTGGGAATGTCAATTAATGACTTCTCGACTGACCAATGGGTCTTTAAACACTTAATTGCCTTCTTGCATTTTATCTTGATGAGTGAGGTAAACAGTTCATTGAAGGACGCTTCATTGTAGTGTTGCGAATCGAACCAAGCATTTGCCCATTCGTAGCAGGTGAAGTTGCAGGCAGAAGCGAGAATACTGCGCCACTCTGGTATCAGAAATAATGCTATAACAGTAAATATTGCACGTGAGTTCCATCTTGCCTGGTGTAAATTTGGTAATTTATTCCAGCTGATGCGAGGCCAACGTGGGTTCTCGCCTGTTGTAACATCTTTTGTCGCAAGAAGCGATAATCAGCTTGAAGAGTGACATAGTTTTGTGTTAATTTGCCAATGAAGGAATAGTTGAGTTCTGGTTTGCTCGTTGTTCTTGAATAAGAAAACTCATGACATGTTTCAGAAGGAGGTCGAGTACATGGTGCTGACAGTCAATATATTGTGGCTTCTGAAAGCCATTGCTCAAGAGCTTTACAATGCCGTGCAAATGGTCAGTATTTCTGCGGTCGTGTTGCAAATTAACATACAAATATTTTCACAAGCATCATATTCATCTATTAGCTGATGTAGTTCATTGTGAATGGCCGCGGCAGAACCACTCTCACATTTGAGAATACCGAGTTTGATTTTGGTTGTCATCTTTTTCAGCAAACCTACTTGATTCTCTTCCCCTTGCACTCTTTTACCATCAAACTGGATACAATAGGGATCTTTGCTTTGAAGTTTTTGAACAATTTTAGTTTTCATTTTCCGTCCTTCAGAGATTACTCATTTCCAGACACCCGCCTGACTTGGAACCGGCACATCATGACCCTGTTCAGCAATGGTTGCAAGAACGTCATGTGCTTTATGTGTGGAAATGTTTTTCAGTACTAGTAAACCCGCCGTTCTAGTGCTTGCTCTTTGGTATTTCGGTTTGCATTCAGAAGATGACGTTTAAAAAATAGTTGGCGACTCGGGTGAAGAAGCAGAGATTTCAGAATCCGAAGATTTTGAGACAGTTGTATGTTTTTGTGTAGGTTTTGAGACAGTCGTGTGTGTTTGTGTAGTTTATGAGACAGTTGTGTTTGTTTGTGTAGGTTTTGAGACAGTTGTGTGTGTTTGTGTAGGTTTTGAGACAATTGTATGTGCTTGGGCATGTTGTGAGACAGTTGTCTGTGTTTTTGTAGGTTGTGATTGAGAAAAGGTGGCTTGATATTGAGTTTTTGATAGTCGGATTCGTTTTTTTGGGTGGAGTGATTCCAAAGGGGCTTGTTTGACCATTGAATAACCAATCTTTCCTCCACTGTTAACTTGTCTCTGGTAGAGCTCTTTATACTCTGTGCTTTTCCATTCTCCATTAACGTTGGTGACATCAAATAACTAAGAAAGTGTTATCGGATGGTTTCTTTTTGTTTTTGTCATATAAATCAATTAGACCATTGAGTTTCATTCTGATTAGTGTGCTGGATAATAGTGGAAAGTCTTGAATTTCCCTCCAGAGCAATTCTATATCAGTGATCATAATTTTGATTCGATCCAGTCGCCGTTTCTGGCTATTGAACAGAAAAGTGAAGTTTCCAAGAATTTGACGGTTTGTCGGCATCCATGTGAGATTGATTTGCTTTTCAACAGAGAATTCTTGCATACCTCTTCTGTTTAGAAGATGAGGGAAGTTGTGTATAGTAAATGTCTTGTTTATAAACAAATGGAAACAGTCGACTGGAATGTGCTTAAAAGCAGTCTAGAAAGTCATATATAATAATTCAGTGTGAAATCAAAACCGAGCGTCAAACTGCGCGATATGAGAAAACAAAAATTAAAAGGTGGGGGAACTTTTTTCAATTAAAAAAAAATTAATGTTGCTACTGTCATCTATCTACATACAATTGTTCCTCGAATGTAAGGGGTTTCAGTTTCCTTTATACGAAAAAAAAAATGAAAATAGTTATCACCCTACTGTAAACTTTAACGAACAGATGCTAAACTTACAACAACATATCTCTTTCTACTATTTCCCACTTTATATAAAAAAAAAAAATTCAAAACATTTATTTCCTACGGACTCCATATTGAATCAATGAACTCGATAGTTTTAAAATATTTTGTTATCATCGAGAATACACAAGTGATCAAAATTTAAAGATAGTTTGGCCTTAAGAGTTAGTAATAATTCATTTCCGATTTTCCAAAGCGCGGCTTTTGACGTACATTTTCCACATAATAGTAGAACGTGCAGACACAGCAAACTAAATAAAAGTATCTGCTGTAGAATTTTCACGCTACGGGGCTGGTTCTCTGCATGGAATAGGTGGATAAAAAAAGATAGACAGAGAAAAATACTAAATGGAATAGATTTCCTTATAAATGCTGATTTGTGAGTAAATTCAGCGTGAGTTTAAGAGAATGTTCACAGAGAATGCTTCGCAGCAGTGAGATAGAAGACACAGAATAAATAATACAAAATAACATTGTCCATTAAATTTGTTAAACAACACATTCACGGCATGTTACATGACAAAAAATAACTGTACAAATATAACAGGGACCTAGCGAGGTGTTCAATCTATTACAACAATTATTACTTGAACACACCCTTTGAGTACAATAGAAAATCTACAATGTATCATATTTTTATTTTTTGCGATGTGTACAATAATGAGAATATCTACCTCTGCACAATAATGAGAATATCTACCTCTGTACAATAATGAGAATATCTACCACTGTACAATAATGAGAATATCTACCGCTGTACAATAATGAGAATATCTATCACTGTACAATAATGAGAATATCTACCACTGTACAAAAATGAGAATATCTACCGCTGTACAATAATGAGAATATCTACCACTGTACAATAATGAGAATATCTACCACTGTACAATAATGAGAATATCTACCACTGTACAATAATGAGAATATCTACCGCTGTACAATAATGAGAATTTCTACCACGAAACGTCCAAAAAATGTGAGAACCGCTACTCGGTAGCTCATTGAAGTGTGCAGCCACTGTTGAAACGTATGCTAATTTTCCACCTTACAGCCAGGACGCAGGTGGGTTGGAGAGTAGGTGGGGGGTTAGGGTGGGGGCGGAGGGGGTAAACATGATAAATGTGAAATACTCCATAGCGCACTTAAGTTTCCAGGTCACCACTTGAAGGTTATATGTATCGTTATAATAAGAATAAAAACTGTAACAGAAAACTTGGAGTGTATCCAAGTCGATTGGACGGCAAACTCTATATTCATCACGTAAATGAAATTGTCCTACATTTCTAGTGATAGTACGATAAAGAAAAGTAGTGTTTTGGTAGAAATAGTTTTTTTCTGAATACATTGAGGCTTCGCTTCTCTTGTTTAACCATCGACACGTGACAAACGCAAAAGAATCAATGCAAATACGAACTGGATGGATTTCATTAGATTGTCGCAAAGTCTCTTTATTTGCCTATGTCCTAAAACAAGCCCAGCGTTAAATTTAGTCATGCGTGACAACCTGGGGTAATGTGAAGGCCGTCAGGAGACAGAGATTTAGTTATTCTCAGTTTATATGCACCTGTTTTATGATCCACATTTAAATTTTATCTATCCACATTTAGAAAAAACTAAATTCTCTGAAAAAAATTTTTTTTTTAATTATTGTTTATGGTTTTACTTAGAAAATTCTCATAATATAAAATTAGTTAGTGAGTAACCTATTATTGATAGACTTGAAATGTACAAAAATGTAAACTGAAATAAATACTGTAAGCCTTCAACTATCTGTCTCTAGAGTGGAAAAAAAATGTTTAAATGCTAAAGCCGGATAAAGCGAAGAATCTTTAAAATCATTTTCTCTACCCCCCCCCCTCCTTTATCAATAAAAAAATCTCGTTTTATTACCAAAAAAAATTTTTTCTTTCATATTTTATTGCAAATAATCGTGAGTAGTAGAGTAAAAAGAATAATGTACATATAAAACGGAATGAAATACATTTTACTGTAATGATAGTAAGTTATCACTTATTTCTTTGGGGAAGAAACTAAATATTTACTTTTCTTAAAGACAACCGTTTGTTGACAGTTGTTTACCTTTATAAAATCTCTCACCCCTACAGGGAATGTTTCATTAATGTTCAGTGACAACGGCTACACTTACCAATGATGTACCCAGAAGGCTACACTGGCCAATAATGTATACAGAAGTCTACACTGGGCAATAATGTACACTGAAGGCTACAGTGGCCAATGATGTACCCAGAAGGCTACACTGGCCAATAATGTATACAGAAGTCTACACTGGGCAATAATGTACACAGATGGCTACACTGGCCGATGATGTACTCAGAAGGCTACAGTGGCCAACGATGTACTCAGAAGGCTACACTGGCCAATAATGTATACAGAAGTCTACACTGGGCAATAATGTACACAGATGGCTACACTGGCCGATGATGTACTCAGAAGGCTACAGTGGCCAATGATGTACATAGAAGGCTACCCTGGCCAATGTTGTACACAGAAGGCTACACTGGCCAATGTTGTACACAGAAGGCTAATACAATGGGAATCCCTGACAGGAGCCTGTTAACCTCTGCGTGTTACTGAGTCAACTAAATTGTATTTAAATGTTTCGTCGAACTAAGTTAAACATATTATTTAATTAAACATCTGGTGCCCAGTTGACAAAATAATTAGGTTATTTCTGTGTCAGAAATTTTGCTTTGTATGTACAACAGTATCACAGGTAGATCAAGATTACAGGTACAACAGTATCACAGGCACAACAATATCAAAGGTACAAAAGTATCATAGCTACAACATAGATAGTATGCAACCTTATCACAGATTGTTTTACATCTCAGTTAAAACAGTTTCACATACAACAGTTAAACACCATTATCCTCCCAGCTGCATCTATACAATTGAAATAGGTATATTTTATGTCAGAGTAGGACTATGTGGAGCTATGGTTGTAATATTAATTCATGATCTAACCCAGGGGTGGGCAAACTAAGGCCCGTCAGAGTAAATTAAGCGGCCCGTTTTGATGTCGATGTTAATTCTCTTTGTTTGGAGTTTTCGCTATAGTTTTTAAATTTTATTCCCACTATTTGATTTGAATCTAGTGATATTAAATCGGTTTTATTGCTCCAGAATATTAGTTAGAGCTGTTTGACCTACAAGCAGATTATGACCTGAAGGAGAAATTCAAGTCAATTATTTTGATGAAATAATTATGAATAGTACATTCTTATTACCAAATTAGCAACTGATTAAGTTTGTATTTTAAGATGCAATGTGCATGTGTAACAGAGTGTGAATGTGAAATTAAATGACGAATTATTTTCAGTTCATATTTTCATACGTTGTAAATTGTAATTGCAGTAGATAAAATATATATATGCAGCCCGCCGATAACAATCAAGTTTTCAATGTGGTCCTCCATAAAAAAAGTTTGCCCACCCCTGATCTAACCTGATCTGCATGCTGTAGGTCATGGGTTCTAATCATGGTTCTAATACCCAATCCAGTCCAGTCCCTTCATGTGTCTCTCTTGGTGACTATCTATTGCACACTCGACTATGGTGGTGATCATAAATAGGATGCTACAACAACCGCAGCATTAATGGTATAAATGATGGTATATATGATGGTAAACATGATGGTATATATATAATATATATATATATATAATGTATATATGATGGTATATATGATGGTATAAATGATGGTACATATGATGGTATATATCACCCCTGATTGCACCCGGGCGGTAGTTAGGCTAGGCGCGGCTCTAAATATATACAATTGTTTCATAATTGTAACTATACTATATTATTTCGTTTTTTATGTCTTTTCGATTGGGGTCTTGGAAGTTATAAGATCGAGTGACCCAGACAATGTGACCCAGTAACTCACTTTGTCTGGATCAGTATAAAAAGGTTAAACTATATATAGAACAAAAACTTGGCCTTTACAACATTCAAGAATCTGACATATCACCGACTTCCAAATAATGCAGAACAACAATTCTCTTGAAGCGTACATTAAAAAAAAAGTCCAGACTTCAAAAAAAAAAATTACACATAACAGAGCAGGAAAATGTAAAACATAACAGAGCAGGAAAATGTAAAACACAACAAAGCAGGAAAATGTAAAACACAACAAAGCCGGAAAATGTAAAACACAACAAAGCAGGAAAATGTAAAACACAACGGAACAAAAGAATCGTAAATCAAATATCACATATGCAGTCAGTTATCAAATATCATAACATATGCAGTCAGTTATCAAATATTATAACATTTGCTATTAGTTATCAAATAATACATTTGCTGTCAGTTATCAAATAATACATTTGCTGTCAGTTATCAAATAATACATTTGCTGTCAGTTATCAAATAATACATTTGCTGTCAGTTATCAAATAATACATTTGCTGTCAGTTATCAAATAATACATTTGCTGTCAGTTATCAAATAATACATTTGCTGTCAGTTATCAAATAATACATTTGCTGTCAATTAGCAAATATCACATAAGGAAAATAAAAATGACGTCAATCAACGATGGCCACTGATGGTTTGCCGTTGCATGTCTAATTTAACCAAAAAGGTTGGTGAAGGGCCATAAAATCGCCTGTTGTCAAAGATTCGCAAGCGGCTACCTGGACAACCGTTTTTACCACCGTGCGCACCTCCCCCCACCGCTTCAATGTACTTTTGCCTAAGATAGGTTACCATGGTCATCCAGGAAGTGGTATCTGAGGATGTGGTCATCCAGGAAGTGGTACCTGAGGATGTGGTCGTCCATGAAGTGGCACCTAAGGATGTGGTCATCCAAGAGGTGATACCTGATGATGTGGTCATCCAAAACGTGGCGCGTGAGAAGGAATCAATCCAAGAAGAACGACCCAATGATTTGAGCCCCTGTGAGAATAATCGGTCTGCAGAATGTCTGAAAGCTTGTTGCAACGTAGCCCTGATTACCTTGAATGTCCAGACAACCTAACAAATTTCTACACAGCAGAAATGGATGCTAGTGAAAACCATTTAGCCAGCATCAGGCAGGGAAGTATGCCCTGCAGCAATAACAACCGGAGAGAGTACAACAAAAACGACGTGATCAATGAACCGCAACTCATCGAAAGTCGCGGTAGCAGTGAAATCCACGACTATGGAGCTGATGTTGGTACCAACGTTTGGTATTGCAACGGCAAAACCCTTACCGGTCTGAATTTCATGCACAACCTGTCGAACTCCAAGAGCAGGATGACCATGTGGCGACCCTGCACAATACGACTGTCCGCCTACGGGAGATAACCATTTCCGGCAAAATTATCTTTGTGAGTGGACAGGCCATCTACCCTGAGCCTGGTCACAAGGACCCAAACGTGAGCAAATTGTGGTGCCTGCAGCAGGAGGCCACGCAGCCCCCGATAAACGAGAAATCCATCTCTCCATTAGAGATATATCCAGGTCTGTACCAGAGATGAGCGGACAGCGGACGCGTCCACTTGCGGACACAGATCCGCAGACTTTTCCGAATCCACGGACTGACAGCGGACGCTTCGTATGGTTAAGTTGCGGACTCGCGGACTGACGCCGACCCTCGCGCCCTTGCCTATAATAATTTAGTTTTAATAGATACTTTACTTATTCGTAAACTTTTGCAATTAATAAATAAAAGTGGCTTTTTGAAGAATAAAAAACAGGGAGAGATGTTAAACAGGGATGATAACATTAATGTTAAAACATCTAAACAGCTAAATTTCAGCAATGCGAACGCGCGGACTGACTGCAAACCAATGTTGTAAGATTCTGCGGACGCAGACGCGGATCATTGATAGAAATCCATGGACGGACGCGGACGCTAAATTTCAAGATCCGCACACCTCTGGTCTGTACC
Organism: Bulinus truncatus; assembly: GCA_021962125.1. Lineage (NCBI taxonomy): Eukaryota > Metazoa > Mollusca > Gastropoda > Planorbidae > Bulinus > Bulinus truncatus. Next base: position 7,901,377 of record JAGDYQ010000006.1, read on the forward strand.
CTGTATGGACCAGCGATCATGAAGGTGTCATCTCGGTTTTTCAGCCTTCTACTTTAAGAAACATCAAGATAATACAGCATCTTGAGAAAATGGCAGATGACCCCCCCCCCCAAACGACTGGGATAACTACATAGGCCATCAATGTTGTTGAGCGATCGGGAACTTCGATTACCGTACGACCTTCTGTTTATATCAATGACAGTGGCCATAGTTTATATATATGACAATGGCCATAGTTTATATCTGTGACAGTGGCCATAGTTTATATCGATAACAGTGGCCGTAGTTTATATCAATAACAGTGACCATAGTTTATATCAATAACAGTGGCCATAGTTTATATCAATAACATTGGCCATAGTTTATATCAATGACAGTGGCCATAGTTTATATCAATGACAGTGGCCATAGTTTATATCAATAACAGTGGCCATAGTTTATATCAATAACAGTGGCCATAGTTTATATCAATAACAGTGGCCATAGTTTATATCAATAACAGTGGCCATAGTTTATATCAATAACAGTGGCCATAGTTTATATCAATGACAGTGGCCATAGTTTATATAATGACAATGGCCATAGTTTATATCTGTGACAGTGGCCATAGTTTATATATATGACAATGGCCATAGTTTATATCAATAACAGTGGCCATAGTTTATATCTATGATAGTGGCCATTATTGTGGTTTATAGTTTATAATCATTTAATGATATTTTGTTGAACCTACGTCTGTGTGTGTCAGTTATTTCATGTGAGATCATTTAACAAACGCAGTTGTTATCCGACCGGCAAACTGGAATTTTTTTTTCCCGCCAACCAGCATAGATGTGCGCATACGCTACTTTTTTTAGGGGAATATCTATAGATATTGCGCATGCGCGACTAGATGGACTCCGTATTATTTTTTTTCGGGATCCAGCTATAGATATTGCGCCTAACCCTATTCCTAACCCTAACCCTATTCCTTACCCTAGCCCCTAACCCTAAACCTAACCCTAAGCCTAACCCTAACCCTAACCCTAGCCCTAGCCCTAACCCTAACCCTAGCCCCGAAAACAAAAAAAATATGCAATAATATGCAGTCAGAGTCCGTTTAGTCGCGCATGCGCACATCTATTGCTGTTCGGCCGGAAAAAAAAATAATTATTCCAGTTTGCTGGTCGAGTAACATTTGCGTTTAACAAAACGTACAATTAGTATTTCAACCACCGTGTCAGAGGCGTTGCTAGGGGTTTGGGGGCCCGGGGGGCTTGGCCTTTTTGGGGGCCCCTAGAATTTGACATGCGATATTATAACATGAGATAATGTACTTAATAAATGTATGTCTAAATTCAAATTAGTACAGTATATCAATAAAAATAACAAAAAATAATCATTAAAACTCTTTTAATGAATAATTCCATTGTTTAGTGACGAGATAATGCACAAGTGACAAATCTCAATTCATTTTGCCTCACGTTGTGCTTTCTGTGCAGTAAAGGCATTTATAACATCATCTAAATCAATGGTGTCTAGTATTTTTGACTTCACTGGCATTAAAGCCATTATTTTAAGTCTTTCTTGCGTCATTGTGCTCCTGATATATTTTTTGAGTGACTTGAGTTTTGAGAATGATCTCTCACATGATACAATGGAAGTGGCCTGAGTTAGCAGTATTTGGATAGAGGTTGCAAGATTTGAGCACACGTCATTACCATATGAAGCCAGCTTCCTCAATAAGTCAGTTGGTGATTGTGGTACTGGTTTGTTGATTAAAGTGCTCGTGCATCAATGAAACCATCGAAAAATTGATTGGCCTGTATGTCATCATACAAACAGGAAAAAGTAACAGTTTTTCATCAACGTGTCATCATTTTGAGAATTCAACAGCTGTCTTGGTTTAAAAAGAACTCCAAAGGTGCCCACATGGTTTTGCAACCTTTGGAATCTATCCTTCATCTCCATATGAAGCCTGTCCAGCACTTCTGTCGCAACACGTTTGAATTGCAGTTCTATTGACAGTCCTACATCAGAACTCAACTCCTTATCAAGTCTTTTCTTTCTTCTGGTTGTTTTGCCTACAAGAAATCCATATCATTCAATGCCTTCTTTTGCTCTTTCGATGGATTGGGTGATCAGTTTCGTCCGTTTCTCATCATTTTGCAGAAAGCATGAATGGGTCTTAATCTCTTGTCAAGATGCAAGTAAACTGACGACTTACCTTCTTCTCTTGAGTTCCACCATGTACTACTCTCCTTTTTTAGTTTCCCGGCTCCAGTTTATTTCAGTTTGGTCTATCTCTGGGGTGAATTGGAAAAAAAAAGTTGAGCAATTCATGAAAAAAGGTGACAATTGCTAGATCTATCTCAGCAGAATGAAGAGCTGCCAAGTTGAGCGAGTGATTATCACAGTTCAGAAATGTTACGTTTGGATTTATGTCTAAGAGACGTTTCTGCCGGCCAGACCGACGGCCACTCATTAAGGCTGCGTTATCGTAGGTTTGATCTGTGCACAGATTAAAGTCTAGTCCAATGTCTTAAAGAGTTTTCAGAACAAGTTCTTCATAATGTTGTGCATCTGGCTTCACAATTTCAAAATAACCAAGGAATGACTCTTTTATTTCAAAATTCTCGACATCCAAGTAACGAACTTTAAGGGATACTTGTTCTTTGTGAGAAACATCTGGAGTGGAATCAAACATCAGAGAAAAGTAACAAACTTGCTTGACTTTCCCAACAATTGATTCCCTATCTTTATTGCCCATCAAGCTTATGAACTAATTTTGAATTATTCAAGTGATGTTACGTAACTTCATCAAATTCTGCAAGAAATTTCAAAGATTCTAGAAAGTTCCCAGGACTGGGAGAATCCAGTTCTTCTTTGTGGCCAAGTCAGCTTGAGTCTGTTTTTGCTAAGTACTTGACAGAAGTTGCTACACTGCTGTATCTTTGTATGAATTATCTGAATGGTGATACTTTTCTTCGCCATGTTCATGGTCTTCTTTATTTTCAATGCTATTATTAGGTTTCTTCTTAAAAAACCCTTCAAATTTTCCTTGATTTTGCAGCCTCTCTCGTCTTTCTGTAGCACGCTTTTTCCGTTTTGTAGCCCCACTCTGGTAAACTCATTCTTTCGGCAAGGGTGAAGTTTCTCTATAAAGAATAACATTCTTTACATTTCACAAATAAAAAATCTACAAAAAAATATGTATACTTGTTTCATCCGCCATGATTGTGAGATTTCGTCAGTCGAATAGACATAAGTATACGAATTATGATCCTTCTATTTATGTCTATAGACAGATGGATTATAGCATGGACAAAAAATGGAAGATAAAATGCCATCAAGATGACGTGTTTTACAACAACCGAAACTATGTTTTGATACTTTTAGTAAACATTTTACCAGTTTTTATTTGCGTGATGATTTACGTAATTCTGAAATCCTTAATCTGTATGGAATACATGCAACAGTGCACCAATGCAGTGGCATCACTATGGTTGGTGTCACCCGATACGGACAATTCAGGGTGTCACCACCCCTCCCACAAGACTTCCACCATGAACAATGGTACACATTTCGAATGTTCCTGCTCTATACCAGTGCTTCTCAAAGTGGTGGGCCGCGGCCCCCTAGTGGGCCGTGGACTGTTCGTAGGGGGGCCTTGGAATTTCGAAAAATAAAAAAATTTATGCAATCTAAACCAAAAACAAATAGGGGGGCCGCGACATATTGATTGGCGTTCCAAGGGGGCCGTTACTTCAAAAAAGTTTGAGAAGCACTGCTCTATATGGTCTTTGCCTTAGAGAATTTACTTTAAAATATTTAAGCGATGAAAACGATAGTATTTTAGAAATATGTATATTACTTAAATTCAACTGAGTTTATAAACTACGTCTCCTATTTCATAAAACCATGTGACTACCTCCGTCCTTTTTTCTAGCGCGTTTACAAAAAACTCCAGATTGATCCGAGCAGCTTTGAATTAGATTCATTTACCTAAGCTCCAGACGCTCTGCATGATGGCACCCTGTGCTACTGCTCGTATGGTGGCACCCTGTGCTACTGATCATGTTTTCGACTATGACCGGTTATAAAAATGACCATGCCAAGTTCTTTCTGCTATGAAATTTAGAACTATTCATGTTGTTGTCACCCCCATGTTGGTGTCACCCGGTGCGGCCCGCACCTTCTGAGTGACGCCTCTGCACTAACTTATATAATAACGTGCATAGCAAGATTACATGGCTTTGGCTTTATCTATATAAATAAAAATGTTAATAGGATTCACGCCTTGCTAATAACTTCTAAAGTTCTTCACCAATTGCCTTGAAATTTACACACAAAATTGCAGTAAATTAATAAACTGAATTAGAAAAGAAATTTTTCTCAATGCTTACTTTTTACATTAAAGTAGGTGTCATAACTACTTGTATTATTAGTTATGCATTGTGAGTTCTTGCGACGATCTGTCTATGTCTTCTCTTCTCTGGTAGGGATTGACACTTTATCTAAGCGTGTATTCAATCACATACACCACGAATAAATGATATAAACTGCCAAGTCCGATTCATATACTTTATTTGACGATTACGCAAAATTTAATTTCAAAATATAAGTAGAATGAAACTATACATTGCAAGATCCATATTCACTGAAACATCACTACTCTATCATGTGTGCTGCCTATTTTTGTCAAACTGCATGTCTGTTCTGTACCTCCCTGTTCTCCTCCTTTCTCCCCTTAATTAATTAACTCATCCCTGACCCAATGATCCATATTCTTGAAAATACAATGTTTGATCTATATCCTTGTAAATACAATGCTCAACAATGCTCTTTGTATCACTAATCAAGCACATGTAGAAGTTTGGCGCCATGTATACGAAACCAGACAGTAGATAATTAGCTTATCACTGAGTTATCACATTTTTCTCTCGAAAATACAAGGACGCTTAGCCTTGCTTTTAATTCCAGCCTAACTAGGACATTAACATGTATGTGTCCCCTAAAAATACAATCTCTAAATGTGACCGTCATTGTACCTATGGCGCATTTCCAGCCATTCCAAAGTGTGTTATAAAAACATTACCGACTTGTGGTCGTTACAGAAGGCTTGGTCACGGCAGCGTGTGGCGGTTACAGCTAGAATTTAATATTTAGTCTTAAAATAATTAATTGGAAACTCGTTTGGGGGCCCCCCTCAAGCGGGGGCCCGGGGGGACGTTCAAATTTGGACCCCCCCCTTCCCCCACCCTAGTTACGCCACTGCACCGTGTCCTTACACATTTTTGGTTTTAACTTACTATAAACAATTGGCGGCTTATACTAAACAAGTCTTGGTGGTAACCAAATTTAATGTTCATTTTCAGTAGGCCTACACATTTTCAGGCCTACACATTTTCAGTAGGCCTACACATTTTCTAACCTCCCTGGCTGTTCAAGGGATGTTATTATTTCTGAAAACTACTTTTAGGTTCTAAATTTCAGGCTCATTTAAACTAGAAACATTCAACTAAACTTTTTTTTAAAATTACATTCGAATTGTAAGACAGTTCAGACTCTACCACGACTTCAGACCTGCCTTCAAAACATCTCACTTCTTGTCAATACAAAATTGTGCTGATCGTATTCGTAACACGCACAAACCAATATGGCAACATGTCATTTTAACAACAACTAGTGGTAACATTTCTGGCTTGAAGACAAATATTTCAGTGCAGACGTTCTTACTGGACTGTAACATGTTTGTCCTACTTAATCTAGCTGAAAGCTAGGTCATCTGAAAAGTTCAACATGGAAAGAAAAAGGAAAAGGGGTGGGGGGGGGGGGGAGAAAGAGGCAGTTTGTTGCCGTTTATAAAATCTAGGTCACTCTTAACACTTGCGAAATAAAACATGCCCAGTACTTTTGTACTTTAACATGTCTGTTCTGATGGAGTTGGCCTGTTGTTGATGGAGTTTGTTTGTTGTTGTTGATGGAGTTTGTTTGTTGTTCATGGAGTTTTTTTTTTCAATTGCGATTCATTTCACTGCCTTTTTTTTATCTTATGTTTGTTTTCTAAGGATAATGTTCCCATGACAGGCCGTCATAACGTATTGACCAGCTAGGGAACATGTACGGGGAACCTCAACATGGGTGACCTTTTAATGTAGAAATTATCTCCCTCGCCCCTTCCCCACCCCCGGCTAACTGATCATGCGCATTTCACTCTATTTAGCGGTTGTCTAACCACAATATTGGTCATTCCAAGGGCCCGAAATACAGTTGAGTCTGCTCTGTCATATAAAAAAGAAAAGTTCCAATGTTTAAATAAACATAAAGTACATTGTCGAGAGTTGTAAATCTTATTTCGTCACGTCTTGAACTTGCGTTGTTATCCTGTGATATTATTGTACCTGTGATATTGTTCTACCTGTGATATTGTTGTACCTGTAATATTTATGTCACGTGGTCAGGGACATGGAGATTGTGGCTTCCTTCACGTAATGGTCGTTTGTCTTGGAGTACAAGATAGTATACTATATTCACATTTCACAGATCAGGTTCAGCCTCTGTCTATAAATAGATCAAACAATACCAATACTTTAACTACCACAACAAGTTTATTAAATGGCCGTTTTGACTTCAGTCGTCCAACTGTCACACTATTACAAGATGTCAGCAATTTGTCATCATTTCATACGTTCACAGCTGAGTCATTAACATGAACTCAATGAGTCAATACTCTATAACATGGGCCCAATGAGTCTATAACATGGATCCAATGAGTCTATAACATGAACTCAATGAGTCTATAACATGGATCCTTGAGTCTATAACAAGGACTCAATTAGTCTATAACATGGGCCCTATGGGTCTATAACTGTGGCTGACTGTGTCTATAACATGGACCCAATGGGTCTATAACAAGGACTCAATTAGTCTATAACATGGGCCCTATGGGTCTATAACTAGGACTGACTGTGTCTATAACATGGACCCAATGGTTCTATAACATGGACCCAATGGTTCTATAACATGAACCCAATGGGTCTATAACTGGGACTGACTGTGTCTATAACATGGACCCAATGGGTCTATAACATGGACCCAATGGGTCTATAACTGGGACTGACTGTGTCTATAACATGGACCCAATGGGTCTATAACATGGACCCAATGGGTCTATAACTGGGACTGACTGTGTCTATAACAAGGACTCAATTAGTCTATAACATGGGCCCTATGGGTCTATAACTGGGACTGACTGTGTCTATAACATGGACCCAATGGGTCTATAACTGGGACTGACTGTGTCTATAACATGGACCCAATGGGTCTATAACATGGACCCAATGGTTCTATAACATGGACCCAATGAGTCTATAACATGAACTCAATGAATCTATAACATGGACCCAATGGTTCTATAACATGGACCCAATGGTTCTATAACATGGACCCAATGAGTCTATAACATGGACCCAATGAGTCTATAACATGGCCCCAATTAGTCTATAACTGGGACTGACTGTGTCTATAACATGGACCCAATGGGTCTATAACATAACATATCTATATATAACAATAAATACAAATAAATTATTGAGTTAGAAAAAATAGTACTACTAGTTTCTTTTCTTTTCAACAAATACAACTATTTTAAGTTTATGTCACACTAATAGTTGTTTTTTTTTTCAACAATCAAGCTTTATGTTTTATTTCGATTGACGTCATTTTTGAAAATTATTATTATTTATTTCTCACATCTCACCTCGTTCTATTTTTAGTTCTATTGCGTCACTTCCCTGGCGCGTTTTACACCAGTGGTCACCAACCTTTTTCTCGTCGTGGACAGGTCAACATTTGGTAATTTCACTGCGGCCTCCTGAGGTGGTGGGGCGTTGATATTTATATTTTAGAGTGTTTTTATTTACAATGCCACAACCGTTCAGCCACCGATCATAACTGTCAACCTTCGTCCATGGAAAGTCGCACAATCTCAAGAAGAATACACTATAGTAAAAAAAAAGGAAAATATATAATGTTTCTTGGGCGGCCCAGTACCACTTGATCTACGGACCGGTCCGCGACCCGGGGGTCGGGGACCACTGTTTTACACGACAGACAAACAAAATGTAATTTTAAATTATATAATATATATATATATATATATAATGCTTTTTTGTTTAAAAAAAAATAGGTGCCGGTACTCAATGATGGATTGCCTAATTTTTAACTACCAGTTCGATGCAAGCTAAATCACAATTGCAAAGATACTATTTTAAAATAAATCAATTTTAGCAAATTAATAGTATAATAAATTAATAATAAACGTTAAAATACAAGAAAAGTAATAATTTTCACCACAGTGAAAAAGCCGGTACGCCGTACCTGTGAGTACCGGCACAAAAAGCACTATATATATATATATATATATATATATATATATATATATATATATCAGCATGATGTAGCTCGACCTACTTGCTATTGGCTGCGGGTTCAACTCCCAGAGTGTCCAGTCACCTAACTATGTTTCCCGTGTTGACTCCATGGACATTACACCATTGACTATGGTTGGGATGAAAGAAATGAATGAAAACAATGGTAAGATTTTCAATAGTTTCACTTTCGGTGGCTGGATTTGTGTCTGTGTCCTCAAATCTTGTAACTCACTCTTGAATATTTAGTGTGAAGAATCTAATTAGGCACGTGTGCAGATTCTACAAGACAATACACGATGTTCATAATTTCGACACAACGAATTAACATATTGTAATATTACGAAGCCAACAACTTGTAGTAGTGGTCATAATGGGAAAAAATTCTACTTGCGGTTATCATGTAAGCTTATATTAAAATACAATACAAAGTAAAAGTTAATTCGTTATATCAAATAAATATGTATACATATAATAAATTTGCTATATTTTTTTAACACTTTGACATCACCCTATTTGCACTCCTTGATCTAGTTGCAATGGCGATCACCAGCGGCGTAGCGTGGGTATCGGCCGCCCAGGGCAGAAGACGATTTTGCCGCCCTCTCATTTAGGTATTTCAATTTAATCTATACACTTTTGCCGCCCCCCCCCCCTAAAAAGTAATAAAAAGTGCCGCCCGGTCATCAGCTTGCACTGTTTGACATTGTGTGCCTGACAAATCTGTATTTTTAGCCCTAGTTAAAAAAAATGGTTTATTGGTGCCTGGACTGGTGGGGGGTTTTGGTTTACGCGTTTAATAACTTTAGATTTAAACAACTGATTTGACTGACATTGGCCTAATTTGAACTGCCTGACAATGGACCTTTATCTGATTGTTTTTGTCACACGACTTACATTTTCACAAGTCATTCGATTTGCAAAGTCATTTTATCTCAAAGTACTGCAACTGCACATCACGTGTTTATTATCTTGTCTGCACGTGTGTGTATGTGTGTGTGTGTATCAGTCTGTGCTTTAGTCTGATTTTATTTCAGGTTTCGTCATTTTTTTTAAAGTAATTACCTGGAGATTGTCACAACATGGCGATATTAGGTCGATTCAATCAGTGAACTGTTTACATCGACACATTTTAGAGGTCAGCTCAAGTCAGCTGGTAGTTACTTCTGATTCCGCGACGTAATACGAGGACAGGGGACGAACAGAGACTGGTCCACGCAGTTAAATGTGGCTTAACGCGGTGGGACTGGTATGAGGGGCCTAGAGTTTATTTTATTAGCTTGTGACAAAATAATGTCATATCGCAGGGCCCACCATTGGTGCACAGGCCCTTGAGCTTAATCCCTGGCTCACATCCACCAGGGCCCACCATTGGTCCACAGGCCCTTGAGCTTAATCCCTGGCTCACATCCACCAGGGCCCACCATTGGTACACAGGCCCTTGAGCTTAATCCATGGCTCACATCCACCAGGGCCCACCATTGGTCCACAGGCCCTTGAGCTTAATCCCTGGCTCACATCCACCAGGGCCCACAATTGGTACACAGGCCTTGAGCTTAATCCATGGCTCACATCCACCAGGGCCCACCATTGGTCCACAGGCCCTTGAGCTTAATCCCTGGCTCACATCCACCAGGGCAGCTAATGTCGTCGACAACCAACCTACATTTTGACACATACAAATGTAGAATGGAGTTCAAACTAAATGCACATATTAAATTTAAGTAAGTTTAATTTAGTAAAGTGGTGACCTAATGGATGACTATCAAGAAGAATATGTATCATTGGGAAACCAATGCTCTAACGTTTGTTTTTAATGATATACAATTGTATTCATCTAAACAGAACAAAGGACGGGAAGGGGGGGGGGGTTCCGATGAAGTCTATCGGCCAATGCAGGATATTAGTTCAAATAACAGTTGCACATAAGCGGATAAGAGTAAATAATGTCATTTTTAATGGAATATCGAAATAAATTTGAAGAAATTTAAACAATAAATGTCTGTGGTAATCTCAACAATAAACGTCTGTGGTAATCTAAACAATAAATGTCTGTGGTAATCTCAACAATAAATGTCTGTGGTAATCTCAACAATAAACGTCTGTGGTAATCTAAACAATAAATGTCTGTGGTAATCTAAACAATAAATGTCTGTGGTAATCTAATCAATAAATGTCTGTGGTAATCTAAACAATAAATGTCTGTGGTAATCTAATCAATAAATGTCTGTGGTAATCTCAACAATAAATGCCTGTGGTAATCTAATCAATAAATGTCTGTGGTAATCTAATCAATAAATGTCTGTAGTAATCTCAACAATAAATGTCTGTGGTAATCTAATCAATAAATGTCTGTAGTAATCTAAACAATAAATGTCTGTGGTAATCTAAACAATAAATGTCTGTGGTAATCTAAACAATAAATGTCTGTGGTAATCTAATCAATAAATGTCTGTGGTAATCTAATCAATAAATGTCTGTGGTAATCTAATCAATAAATGTCTGTAGTAATCTCAACAATAAATGTCTGTGGTAATCTAATCAATAAATGTCTGTAGTAATCTAAACAATAAATGTCTGTGGTAATCTAAACAATAAATGTCTGTGGTAATCTAAACAATAAATGTCTGTGGTAATCTAATCAATAAATGTCTGTGGTAATCTAATCAATAAATGTCTGTGGTAATTTAAACAATAAAAGTATGTAGTAATTTTAAAAATAAATGTCTGGTAATCAATACAACAAAATGTCTGTGGTAATCTAAACAACAAATGTCTGTGGTAATTATATTCTTATCTATATCTGAAATACTTTTTTGTAGTCTTGTTGGTTGAAAACAAAAATTGGACAACGTAATAGTAATATCAAAGAAACAATGTCAAAGAAACATATTTCAATGATATATTTATCATAGTAACAAATAAGCAAAGAAACGTATAATAAAGGACTATATATCAAAGAAACATAAATCTAAACAAGACCATAAACAACTACTAGGTTTGTGAGTGTGCGTGTGCGTTAACAGCAAGAGTTTTTGTAAGTTGAGTTTTTTTATTTTTTTACGTTAGTGTATTCTGTGTATTAGTGTCATATTTATCTTTGTGCTTCTAATCTTCAAGTGTTTATGCGTATAATTTTCAATTAGAAAAGTACGACCGACGGGCCAAGTGCGACCCGTTGGGATGTCTGGTCGGGCCGGTGACAAAACCGTTCTGTTTTATGATGTGGCCCATACAGAACTGTTGCCAAGTGGCCCATACAGAACTGTTGCCAAGTTGCCCATAGAGAACTGTTGTCAAGTGGCCCATACAGAACTGTTGTCAAGTGGCCCATAGAGAACTGTTGTCAAGTGGCCCATAGAGAACTGTTATCAAGTGGCCCATAGAGAACTGTTGCCAAGTGGCCCATACAGAACTGTTGTCAAGTGACCCATAGAGAACTGTTGTCATGCGGCCCATAGAGAACTGTTGTCTAGTGGCCCATAGAGAACTGTTGTCAAGTGGCCCATAGAGAACTGTTGTCAAGTGGCCCATAGAGAACTGTTGTCAAGTGGCCCATAGAGAACTGTTGTCAAGTGGCCCATAGAGAACTGTTGTCAAGTGGCCCATAGAGAACTGTTGTCAAGTGACCCATAGAGAACTGTTGCCAAGTGGCCCATAGAGAACTGTTGCCAAGTGGCCCATACAGAACTGTTGTCAAGTGGCCCATAGAGAACTGTTGTCAAGTGGTCCATAGAGAACAGTTGTCATGTGGCCCATAGAGAACTGTTGTCAAGTGGCCCATAGAGAACTGTTGTCAAGTGACCCATAGAGAACTGTTGCCAAGTGGCCCATACAGAACTGTTGTCAAGTGGCCCATAGAGAACTGTTGTCATGTGGCCCATAGAGAACTGTTGTCAAGTGGCCCATAGAGAACTGTTGTCAAGTGGCCCATAGAGAACTGTTGTCAAGTGACCCATAGAGAACTGTTGTCAAGTGGCCCATAGAGAACTGTTGTCATGTGGCCCATAGAGAACTGTTGTCAAGTGGCTCATAGAGAACTGTTGTCAAGTGGCCCATAGAGAACTGTTGTCAAGTGGCCCATAGAGAACTGTTGCCAAGTGGCCCATAGAGAACTGTTGTCATGTGGCCCATAGAGAACTGTTGTCAAGTGGCCCATAGAGAACTGTTGTCAAGTGGCCCATAGAGAACTGTTATCAAGTGGCCCATAGAGAACTGTTGCCAAGTGGCCCATACAGAACTGTTGTCAAGTGGCCCATAGAGAACTGTTGTTAAGTGGTCCATAGAGAACTGTTGTCATGTGGCCCATAGAGAACTGTTGTCATGCGGCCCATAGAGAACTGTTGTCAAGTGACCCATAGAGAACTGTTGTCAAGTGACCCATAGAGAACTGTTGTCAAGTGACCCATAGAGAACTGTTGTCAAGTGGCCCATAGAGAACTGTTGTCAAGTGGCACATAGAGAACTGTTGTCAAGTGGCCCATAGAGAACTGTTGTCAAGTGGCCCATAGAGAACTGTTGTCAAGTGACCCATAGAGAACTGTTGTCAAGTGGCCCATAGAGAACTGTTGTCATGCGGCCCATAGAGAACTGTTGCCAAGTGACCCATAGAGAACTGTTGTCAAGTGGCCCATAGAGAACTGTTGTCAAGTGACCCATACTATATTAGGAATGACAGACATAAGTAAGTAAGTAATCAATACATAATATTATGTCTAAAGGAAGTAAACATGTATAGATTTATCAGACTGCATTTTGTTCTATTACCAGATTAACTGGGGTAACTCGGCTGGTAAAGGGAGGCGGAATGTGCGATCCTCCTCAGGGAGGCGGAATGTGCGGTCCTCCCCAAGAGAAACTTACTTTGTCTGCAGGCAGGGGAGTCATTTTCAATACACTACTACCTTTTGGCATGGAATGAGTGGTCATTTCAACGTCCGTCCTTGGCGCTACCAATTTTTTTTTTACGCCACTGCTTAGTTGTCTTAAATTGGCCTAAATCTAGATCTGAATATAAAATATCTAAGTTATAACCCCCCCTCCCCTACCAAGGGGTTCCAGACCCCCCCCCCCCCCCGATATATGTACATACCAGCACCGACTTGAAGATAGAGTCAACGGATCTATAAGAATGAATTTTTTCCCCCAAAAAATGTTACACAAACCGCTTTCTTTCCCTGATGATTTTTAGGGGGGGGGGGGGAGTGGAGGGATTAAGTGTCAATTATCGAGGTCAAGGTTGTTTGATTGTTAAACTCAGATATGTACCACTATGGAAAAGCCCAAACACTCCACACCCCTGTACTCCCACCCCCCCCCCTCCCCAACTAGACTGGTATGGCTCTAAATAAAAAGTTGTAAAAAATGTACTTACCTGGGCCATAGTTCAAACTTAATATAAAGTAAACGTTTGGTAGAGAACCTTTTGATTGACAGGTAAACTAGACGACCGACTAGATACTAGGGAGCCCTTTATATATTCCTTCAGATTAAATCTCAAGTTAGGTCGGCCGAACAGGTACTTTTGTCTAGGGCCCACATCTAAAAAAAAAGACTTCACCTAGGGCCTGCAAACCTCTCTAGAGCCCAGATGGGTACCTGCAGTGGCGTAGTGGGGGGGGGGGGGCAAGGGGCTCCGGGCGCTACTCACAAAGGAGCGCCAAATGGTATATTTTACATTTAATATTATATGGCTTTCGAATGGAGTGAGGGCACTTAAAAGGTATTGTGCCCCGGGCGCGAGTTGAGCTCCCTACGCCACTGGGTACCTGATTTATGTTGGGGAAGTAAAGGCGGCTCGACGTTTTGCTTAATTTCTTGGAAGCACCTTAAATAGTATACACAATGTGCAGTATACACACTGTACAATATACACACTGTACAATATACACACTATAATGTTTACACACTACAAAGTATACAAACTATGCAGTATACACATTCTGATATACAAACTATACATTATACAAACTATACAGTACACACACAATACAGTTTACATGTTATACAGTACACACACTATGCATATTTTCCTTATCAAATCGCTTCCATATTCGCTTGAGTTCTTTTAGCTTCACGATTCCGAGATCTTTACCTGACCTTTGCTGTTACAAACTGGATGATTGTAATTATGACAGTACTTTCTGAGACAGCTTAATGATGGTGGACATCTGAATTCCTGGCCCTTGTGTGCAAGGCCGTTCTATAACAACCACGGATAATGAGGGTCCCTGCTGGAATGTTTATTTTATCATACAAGTATAGAATTGTAAAATTTAATGTGCTGCTATTGACACAAAAAATACTTGAGAACCATCTCACAACTCAAGAAGTGTTTACTAGTTTTAAAAAAAAATGCCATAGACGACTTAAATGCTCTTGACTTGACCTAATTCCTTAAACTCCAAAGAGCCTCTGCAACATGGGCGCAACCGATGTACGGGTCGTGTGGGTCCGGACCCTACCAAAAATCAAGCCACTAATTTTCGACCCTACCAAAATTTGGGGGCAGACATACCAATTTTCATCTTACCTAATATTTTGGACCCTACCAACTTCAACATACTGGTTGCGCCCCTGCTCTGCAACCACTCTCCAGCGCACTTTGTTTTGGGAGGCCTGTTTCAATTCTCCCCTATGTCTGTTTGCAGATTTTCATCTCCTGCTCGCAAGACATTCTCCAAATGGTCTTTGGGTGGCCAGGTCAACCTTTCTCTGTCAGGTCTGTATTGGTTTAGTGGGACGGATGGCCGAGTGGTATAGATACTCGGCTGTCGACCTGAGAGTCCTGGGTTCGATCCTCGGTGAGGCCCATGGAATTTTTCCAGGTGAAATTTGGTGTAAAGTCGTCCCACAAGTCCACCCAGCTTTAAATGGGTACCTGACTTAAGTTGGGGAAGTAAAGGCGGCTGGGCGTTGTGCTAACCACATAATCCCTTCATATGCCGAGGTTATAGAAACAGATGAATTCTACACTTCATCTGCCCCGATGGCCCGTTTGGGCTCAGGGAACTTTTTACTTTTTCTATATTGGTTTACAGTCATGCTCGACGCAAACAAGGCAAATCTTAGAACTGATGAAGGCGTCCTCGGACTACAACGACTGAATACAAATTAATTTAGGGAACTAAGATTTGAAAGCTGGGGTCGCCATTACAGAGTTTTTATTTAGGGCCTCCACATACACAAACCCGCACTGCCGGTAAAGCTTTGTTGACAATACTAGTGGAAAAGTTTGCTGAAACTGGCTGAACGAAATACTGCAATAGAAAAGAGCATGTGGCCTTTATTGCCATGAACAGAATGCGATATGAACAGCAATAAAAAAGAAATATAAGAAATACTGTAATAGAAAATAACATTTGGCTTTTATTGCCATGAACACAATACGATATGAAAACTACCTGCGAGTGAGAAACATGGTTACAACGCATACACCGCACGATATGAAAACTAACTGAGGGGGACACACGGGTTAGACGATTATGTATTTAAGGATTAAATCATTTGATTTAAAAAGTACGCAGGGCTCTTGACGACATAAAGACGGGTCTGATTCTATTATTCATAAATGTGAATGAAAACAAAAGATACCATAAAATTCCTTTGTGAAAGCTGTTGTAAATAAAATAGTTAGAACCCGAGCACTGAGGGCGGAGCAGGGGGGGGGGCATCTGCCCCCCCTAAAACTTTTAAGGGGTGGCGTCGCCGCCCCCCCCCCCTTGAATTTCCAGTCTGCCCCCCCTAAAATTTAACTTTTTTAACTTTGTAATTCATTTTAGTTTATATGTATCATTTTCATTTTCATAATTCATTTGATTTATTTCTTAAATTTAATATTTGAAAGAAATTATTAATTAATTGACATTTTACAGTAATCACATTATTGAGAGTTGTTGTGGCATATTTTAAAATTAGTTGTAAGTACCCGGCTTTGCCCGGGTTTAAAATAATGTTTTCTGTTTATTTAAGAAGCGTAATTTGACGTTTAATTAAGATTTAAAATAAGACGCGTAAAAAAGGATTTATTTGCATGCAATAAAAGGGTACATTTATCTTAAAGCAATGTGATACACAACATTTTTGGCAGTTCCTCTCTCTCTCCCTCCCTCTTTCCCTCCCTCCCTCCCCCTCTCTCTCTCCCTCCCTCCCTCCCTCTTTCCCTCCGTCCCTCTTTCCCTCTCTCTCTCTCCCTCTCTCTCTCTCTTAGGCATGACTGCATCAAAAGATGACAATTCCTATGGATGAAGGAATGGAATGTAATAATGTAGTAAGTAATGTGATATTTGGTTCCCCGTACCGATCATATTTATAGTAAGTTAGCTATGTGGGGGAGAAGCTCGTAAAACCTGAAATCGGGGTAAAAGTTTGCCAATTTTCATGTCTTTGATATCCAAAATAATTAATTACAATTCAAGTACCCATTGAGATGGAACGAAACCTGTTTAAGAACATTCCCCTTGTAATTTTTTGTACGTGTACCCAGTGGCGCAACCAGCAAAAAATGCTGGGGGGGGGGGGGGGCTCACATATTGAAAAAAGACAGTTTGACAGTTTGACAGTTTGACAGTCTTTTCTGTAACTTTATAACGTAAATTATGTATTGATGATTTAAATATATTATTTTTTAATAATATCGATTAAATACTTGCTACAGAATTACTATATTCTATTATAGGATTAAGGGGGTAAAATTTGTCTTTCGGTCATATTTTGTCTTGCCCCTCCTTAAATTTTCAGAGGGGGGGGGGGGCGCCGCCCCCCCCCTCCTTGAATTTTGGCTTGCCCCCTCCCCCTTAAAATATTTCGTTCCGCCGCCGGTGAACCCGAGGGAGGGGGTGTCGCTTAGTGAGACAGGTTCGTCTAGGTCGGCAAATGATCGGGCTTTGGCCAAGGTTAAAACAACATTTTGTCTACTTCCAGAGATAAAATACACGGGAGATAATAACGTTTTTCTAGTTGTTGTAACTGATATCGGTTATTCCCCTTTTTATATATATCTAGTCTCTACTGGCCAAAACTATCTTAAATATTTCCAAATAACTTTACTGTGAATAATTTTCTCATTAAAATACCTTTTCGTTTAATTTCAATCAATACTTAAATTATTTAAGATATTTACAGTAGCTAAAAATGAACTACAACACAGTTCGCTGCCATTTGATGTCCACTTCAATGAATTATTTTGAAACATGTGTTATTCTCTTCTAAACAAAAACTGGTCTTTTAATTAAGGACATTTTTTCCTCTCTATTTATCTCCCCCTTGCTTTCTATTAATATATCTTTCTCTGCTTCAACTTTTTGTAGTTGAGATAAGTAACAACAATGATGTTAAGCACAGCACACACATAACAATAATATTTTTTGAGTCAACATTTTCTACAGTACAGTCAACAATGTCATGTATACTATACAATAAAAAAAAAAGTATGAACATTGACACTAATTTCACCCGGAAAAATTCCCATGGTTGTCACCTATTTTTTGCTCTCTGAGAAGTAGGTGTCTTATCTGTCAACTTGTGTCAAGTTATTTGATACCGTTGTAAGACCTAGTTTTTGAGAGGTTTTTTTTTGCAAAATCAAATCAAATAATTTTTTAAACTCTTCATCAATACTTTATTTCTTAACTGAATCTAGAACTAAATCAATCAGTGCACTGGCACTCAGTAAACCCATTGACTTTGACTGTAATAGATTGTTTGGACTTTCAAATAGAGTCAATATTGTGGAAACCAAGTGTGCCGTAAATCTGAAATCTGGAGCATCAAAGTTGGATTTTAGTCCGGTGCCTTGCACGGAATGAGATTTGGAGCAATGATTTAAAAGATGAATAATCGATTCATAATTGTTTAACATTGTTCTTGTAGTCAGAAGATGACCTGTCCACCGTTGTCCTAACAGACGTTTTAATTTGTCTCCATCATATATAGCTGCGACGATTAAACATTTTCATATTTATGATTTTTTTTTATTTATGCAGCATACAATATTGATTTACATGACAGCATGCAAGAGTCAGTCTGAAATTGAGAGGTTTCTCAACTGTTTCTGAAATATTTAATATTGAACTCTCAATTCTAGATCCAAACTTCCAAAATGTTTCTATGTAGAGCAAAAAAAGCAAAAGGGGCTGCACTCTACGGGCTGACCTAATCATGTGTACCACGAAGAACATCCAGAGAGTTTCATGTTAAACTTTATTTATTATTTACTGTGTCTTTTATATTGACAGAATGTAGCATCTGAATAGTTATTTTTTTTTATTTTACTAACAAATACGTGTTTTTGATTTGTATTTCGGAGTGTTAAGAACGAATTATTACATTTAGATTCAGTTATAATAAAATTATTGTTTCGGTTTTAGTCGTTTGCGGTTGTTGTTGATATTTAGGGACGCATCATGAACGAAAACTGAAGCGTGGCTGTATCAGGTAGATTATGTTCAAGAGTACTATAGCAGTGGGGGGGGGGGGGGGGTGCATTGCCTTGTCTACAAGAAAACTGCGTGACGACAGAAGTAAATATTGGGTCTAGGGCAGTGGTAGGGGTACCTATGGCACGCGCACTTAGAGACTCACCAGTAGGCAGCGACTACAACATTACTTCATTTTAATTGGAGTGTTGATGCATTGTTGTAACAAGTGGTGTTTTGGTTGAATTTTCGGGCACGCGGCAGAGGCGTAACTAGGAAGGGAGGGGTCCAAATTCGAAAGGCCCCCCACCCACCGGGCCCCAGCTTGAGGGGGGGGCCAAAGATTTTTTTGCATTAAATATTAACTACATTATCTCATGTCATGAAATCGAATGTTAAAATGCAGGCCCCTCCCCTAAGAGGCCAAGCCCCCACCCCCGGGCCCCAAAATCCCTAGGTCCGGCACTGGCGCGCGGCCCCAAAAAGGTTCGCCGCCACTGGTCTTGGGGATTTAAGCCATAGAACTTCACAAGGCAGTCCGGAATGCAAATACATACACAATACACACACACACACATTTGGGTACCATACGACTCATCTGTTTTACAGGGCAGTAAACACACGGAATGAAATATTGCTCACGTCTGGAATAATTTAACTGAGCGGCAACTTTACTGACAAGTCTATTTGGTCTGTTATCTTCAAAACATGCTGGAAACAAGAATTTCTTTTTTTTCCCACATAGTGCTCTCTGTTCATGGGAAGGGGAGTCACTCGTCCAGTGGGAAAAAAAATACACTACTCGTGTAGACAGTTTGCCAGCAAATTAAAATCATTGATCAGTTGTTTCCCTTGCCCCATAGCGATGAGACCCGTGTACTCCAGCATCTTATTTCTTACCATAGAAATTATATTCTCTCCCTCACTCCCTTCTAACGCTTATACCTTTCAATTTCTCTCCCCTCTCATTCATCTCTCTCCCACCCACCCACCTCCTCTTTCTCTCCTAACTCTGTTTATTCTCGGGTGTAAAAAAAAAACCTGTTTAATGAAATATAGATTTTTATTTAAAAGGTTTGTTGGCTCAAAGAGTATTTGACAATGATTCTAACTAAACAGAGCGGCTTGTTTTACTTAGAATGTCAGGTCTCTAACAAGTTTAATTTGGTTTTACCAGCTACCAGATTGAACCAAGATGAAAGACAATATTTAGCAAACAGACGGAGCATCCTTTTATATTATTGCTAACACTAGTGCGAACGAAATCCTAGGTATTGTAGAACAGTGGTCCCCAACCCCCGGGTTGGTCCGTGGATCGAATAGTAATGGGCCGCAAATGAAGAATTTAGTCAACGACCCCCCCCCCCTATCCCTAGCGGGCCGCGGTGAAATTATCAAACTTTGGCCGGTTCGCGGGGAGAAAAAGGTTGGGGACCACTGTTGTAGAGTTCTGCATGTAAAACAACACATATACAGTAAACATTTATAGTAAACCTCTAAGCATCAGGAGTCCCATTATCCGGATCGCCAATTATCCAGATTTTTTATTCCCATACCAACTCCATAATCCGTTTTGTAGCACCATTTCAACACTAACCTAAGAATTTTACCACGAAGTCTAAATTCGTTTTGTAATTGGCAAATTCAACACATTTAATCTGTGTTTGCGGTTTTGGTATTTTCTTCCTCCTTTCAAGTTACCTGTACGCCACATACTGTCCTAACAAATTTATATCAAATGATGCATCCACACTGGCGGCGGAGCAGGGGGGGCAGGGGGGGGGGCAGCGGCCCCCCCTAAAACTTTTAAGGGGTGGCGCCGCCCCCCTTGAATTTCCAGTCTGCCCCCCCCCCCCCTAAAATTTAACTTTTTTAACTTTGTAATTCATTTTAGTTTATATGTATCATTTTCATTTTCATAATTCATTTGATTTATTTCTTAAATTTAATATTTGAAAGAAATTAT
Source organism: Bulinus truncatus (assembly GCA_021962125.1). NCBI lineage: Eukaryota > Metazoa > Mollusca > Gastropoda > Planorbidae > Bulinus > Bulinus truncatus. Next base: position 7,922,169 of record JAGDYQ010000006.1, read on the forward strand.
TAATTAATTGACATTTTACAGTAATCACATTATTGAGAGTTGTTGTGGCATATTTTAAAATTAGTTGTAAGTATCCGGCTTTGCCCGGGTTTAAAATAATGTTTTCTGTTTATTTAAGAAGCGTAATTTGACGTTTAATTAAGATTTAAAATAAGACGCGTAAAAAAGGATTTATTTGCATGCAAATTGCAATAAAAGGGTACATTTATCTTAAAGCAATGTGATACACAACATTTTTGGCAGTTCCTCTCTCTCTCTCTCCCTCCCCTCCCTCCCTCTTTCCTTCCCTCTCTCTCCTCCCTCTCTCTCCCTCTTTCACTCCCTCCCTTCCCCTCTCTCTCCCTCCCTCCCTCCTTCCCTCCCTCTCTCTCTCTTTTAGGCATGACTGTATCAAAAGATGACAATTCCTATGGATGAAGGAATGGAGTGTAATAATGTAGTAAGTAATGTGATATTTGGTTCCCCGTACCGATCATATTTATAGTAAGTTAGCTATGTGGGGGAGAAGCACGTAAAACCTGAAATCGGGGTAAAAGTTTGCCAATTTTCATGTCTTTGATATCCAAAATAATTAATTACAATTAAAGTACCCATTGAGAAAGAACGAAACCTGTTTAAGAACATTCCCCTTGTAATTTTGTGTACGTGTACCCAGTGGCGCAACCAGCAAAAAATGCTGGGGGGGGGGGGGCTCACATAGTGAAAAAAGACAGTTTGACAGTTTGACAGTTTGACAGTTTGACAGTCTTTTCTGTAACTTTATAACGTAAATTATGTATTGATGATTTGACCTGGGGGGGGGGGGGTGGCTTATAAGTATAGAGAAGTATTGCCATCTACCGAATGACGGCAAATGTAATTTTTAAAGAAAATACAATTATTTATTATCTTTTCATAAATTACTTTTTGTTTATTGAGTTTCCCGTTTCCGGTTTCATATTCATCATCATTCATGATAATTATCAGTAATTTTCTGATCTAATTTCACTATTAAATTTGTAAACAAACTGACATTACGAATCAGTTGACAGAAGTGCTCAATGTTCATTTTTATCTTTTTTAATATATTATTTTTTAATAATATCGATTAAATACTTGCTACAGAATTACTATATTCTATTATAGAATTAAGGGGGTAAAATTTGTCTTTCGGTCATATTTTGTCTTGCCCCTCCTTAAATTTTCAAGGGGGGCGGCGCCCCCCCCCTTGAATTTTGGCTTGCCCCCTCTTAAAATATTTCGTTCCGCCGCCGATGTGCATCCATCAGCTGTAATTTTCATAACTTTTTACGATTATAGTTTTAAGTTTCGGTCGAATATTCTACAGTTACATAAAAATCAAGAATATTTACTTTAAAAAAAAATACATTTAATTTCTGCCATTTTAGTAATGAGTTTATCCATGTAATTTATTATATAAAAGGAAAAAAAACAATATGAAATTCAAACGATTATCGTGAATGGATTATATGCCGGATTATGTGATATCATTTCATTCAATACAAAAATAATACATTGAGAAAAAAGGTGGTAACACCCAGTATCGAACGTAGGGATGTGGGGGTCCGGGGGGCTTGGCCTCTTTGGGGGCCCCTGCATTTTGACATTCGACACCATGACAAGAGATAATGTACTTAATATTTAATGTTAAAAAAATTTTTGGGGGCCCCCTTCAAGCTGGGGTCCGGGGGGACTTTTGAATTAAGACCCCCCCCCTCTCCCCACCCTAGGTACGCCTCTGCCCTTACCTATCATAAATATGTTCATAAAATAACAACTTCTGCACTTGACAATTTTAAAACATATTTCTAATGTGACAATTTCAGTCTGCTATTCGCCTCATTCAATTATCATAGGAATCAGACAAATTATTTTTTCATTTTAGTTTTCAAATTTCAACTTTTATAATGTTTGAATTTATTTCATAGTAAAACAAAACTTGACAATCTGTCCAACTCAAAAAAAAAAAATATCAAAATAATTACAGATCTAGCACAGAACATAATTTGATAGACATTCAATAACATTAACATTGTGTGAATTGAAAAGGTGATAATATCCACTTTATTTTAGATCAATTTATGCACATTTGCAGTCAACATTTGTTTTTCTACATTTAATACATCAAAAAAAGAAAATTCAGAGCACAAAAGTGTAATTTTTGAATTATATACTCAGATAAATCTACATCCTATTTTATGACACACACCCCCTTTCCCGCGATCTCTCTCTCTCTCTCTCTTTCTCTCTATCAATCTTTCTCTCTCTCTCTCTCTCTCTCTCTCTATCAATCTTTCTCTCTCTCTCTCTCTCTCTCTCTCTCTCTCTCTCTGTGCGTGAGTAAATGTATTTCCTCACTTGTTAATCTCATATATAAATGTGATTGTTCTTCCCTCCACAAAGTCCAATAACCTCAACTCTTCAAGAGAACGTAACAACATTTAGCTCAGAAAAACAAAATTAAACTTTTGTTCTTCATCGATTTGTTCCCTTTGCTAACGAATTATGGGTAGGATAGTTACGAGGAGATTACCGTTGGTAACAAACTGGTCGTACTTGCAAGAGTTGATGCCCCTGGTATGAAATCTATTTGTTACGGACCATGTTATTTCTAACCTCTCCCACCCCCCACCCCCCTTCCACCCCATTTTTCTTGGCTAACGTCAATTCTATGAGAATCATTTGGTTCCTCGTTTTGGTCACTCACAGTCCAGCGTCCAGGGGTCGATAAGAAACATATTAACTGAAAATAACAGGAATCTATTAGCGCATGGGTAGTGGACAAAACACTTAGATTGTTTACAGTGTTAGACTTAGCCCTGATCAGGCTTCGTGTTGTGGACAAAACACTTAACTTGTTTACACAGTAGTGTTAGATGTAGGCCATGTTTAGGGCAAAAATACTTTACTCGAGTCAAACACACGCCATGGTCGAATAGAAACATGGATAATAAGAAATGTAACTACAAATTAATTTTAACATTTAACTAAATCTAGGCCGTTGTGAAATAAATGTGTATTTTATCAATCTAAATTAATACAATAACTCTAAATACGCTTTATAAAAAGCCATAAGCTAAAAATATAATTTGTAACCAATGATGTATTGGTAAAATAAGAAGTAAGGGAGCGCATAGTGGGAGCAAAAAAAAGTGGGAGTTGTCGGGACATGAAAAAGTTCTGGAGGAACGCGTTCCGGTTCTGAAAAAAAGAAAAGGGAACGTCGTTCCACCGCGTTCCCCTCCCAATACACCACTGTTTGTAATGCACATATTATTGCGCAATTGTTATTTCTCTCATTTGAAGAACCCATGATGCTTATGAATAGAATACTCGTGATCTCATTGGTGATCCAATGAGTTGAGAGAATTAGAATGACTTGGATACATGTGTATCGTCATCAGTTTTAGTGTAAAGATCAGTTGCAGCTAAGAGTTGGATTTTACTAGACCTAGAGAGATGAGCTTTGTAGAAAGAATAATTAGAGAAGTAGTATTCATTTTTGTTTACATTCAAGATTCAATTTTGTAACATCAATCAAGTCTCATATTAAACATCATCTTGAAATTATTGGTTGTTATTGGCTCATAACTTGTGTTGTATTTTTTGTAATTTGAAATGTCAAACTACGCCACAGACGATACCATTGAAAGTAATTATATTCTTATCGTACCAAATATTTCTAGTAGTTAATCAATCAGTACTATGTATTAAATATTTTGTTTAGTTAATTAAAAAAAATAAAGGGGAGTGTCTTAATAAACGATGAGTAATCGCCCAAATAGAAGTAACATTGAAGTAACATTGGAGTAACACTGAAGTAGCACTGAAGTAACAATTGATCATGACAAAGATTTATTTTCATTGCATAACATTTAATAAGACAAATAAACGTGTTTGAACTTTGTCTTTTTTTTTTCCTTTTTCCGTGTGAAACAAAATCTTGTGGTCCTAGCTATATTCTCTTATATTTCAACCCAATACTGGTCACTGCATTCCTCCATTATATCTTCCCCAGACTTCGGACTGGTCACTATTCTTAAAACTTCAACTCAGAGTTCGTTGAGTAAATTATGGCCAACTCAAATTTGTTTTATTGCCATAGTAATTTAGCTACTAAGGATTTGATACTATATTCGATACAGCACAGGTTAAAGTTTTTACATTGAGACACAAACATCACCGGTAATAAGTTTTTTATACAATTACAAGGGACCGTTCAAATATTTAACACACAAAGGATCAAAAGATGTACCCCCCCCCCTGTACGCCCCAACATTATTTAATAAACTTATAAACAAACCACCCTCTTTATAATTATATATTACATAGGCGTTCACAAACCACCCTTTCGTCGAAGAAAATGTACGGACCAAAACTCAGACCCCCCCCCCCCCATCCTTAGGCTTTAAATTCAATATATCAGCGGGTACGTAATTCAAGCCTGTCTTAAAAGTCTAAAAATTTAACTGTATTTTTCATTCATCATCGCGTATGTTTAATTAAATGCAAACCAGCAAATGTTCACTTATTGTTCAGTTTAAAAACTATGATAGTGTCAGCCACAGTTCAATATATGTAATATAGCAAACAGTGGGCACTGTACAGAATCCAATGTGTAAAGGTCTGTTGCACTGAGACAAAGTAGTTCACGGTGAGGTCAAAACGCAACGGTGTGACTAGCGATACTGTGTCCCGAGGAGAACTCTGTATATGCCGCACCCTGCCCGTTACAAATATAACTAAAACACCGAGATCTGGCTACCGCCAAAGTGCTACTCGGACCGGACCATGCCCATCCCTACCGCCACCGCCCAAACATATAAAAAATATATGTGTCTGTAAACGTATAATTATTTTTATCAAAATTTAACACACACACACACACACAAAGACGCTATGCCATGCGAAATGCGGTTCAGTACTGATGGTTCATTAAAAGGAGAATACGTACGGTTGGCCCCCGCGGGGGGGGGGGGGTCAGTCTCTGAGAAAAGGGAGACAACAACATAAAGATGCCATCATCGTGGAAGAGTGACGAAAGTCAATGAAACCCCGCGATGCCAGACTCGGGAACGATGCTGACCTCTGACCTCCGTGGATTCGCTTTGCTGCGCGAGTCAACTGCCGTTGTCTCTTAAAAAAATTTTTTTTTCTTTTTACGCACTTTCTATCACGGTGCCTGATCTAGTCGTTGAATATATGTCAGTGTATCTGTAATCATTGTATTCCTGCTATCAGTTTATTTCTATTATCAGTATATTTCTGTTATCAGTGTATTCCTGGTATGAGTATATTTCTGTTATCAGTGTATTCCTGGTATGAGTATATTTCTGTTATCAGTGTATTCCTGTTATGAGTATATTTCTGTTATCACTGTATTCCTGGTATGAGTATATTTCTGTTATCACTGTATTACTGGTATGAGTATATTTCTGTTATCAGTGTATTCCTGGTATGAGTATATTTCTGTTATCACTGTATTCCTGGTATGAGTATATTTCTGTTATCACTGTATTCCTGGTATGAGTATATTTCTGTTATCAGTGTATTCCTGGTATGAGTATATTTCTGTTATCAATGTATTCCTGGTATCAGTATATTTCTGTTATCAGTGTATTTCTGTTTTCCTTATATTTCTGTTATCAGTATATTTCTGTTATCAGTGTATTCCTGGTATGAGTATATTTCTGTTATCAGTATATTTCTGTTATCAGTATATTTCTGTTATCAGTATATTTCTGTTATCAGTGTATTCCTGGTATGAGTATATTTCTGTTATCAGTATATTTCTGTTATCAGTATATATCTGTTATCAGTATATTTCTGTTATCAGTATATTTCTGTTATCAGTGTATTTCTGTTATCAGTATATTTCTGTTATCAGTGTATTCCTGGTATGAGTATATTTCTGTTATCACTGTATTCCTGGTATGAGTATATTTCTGTTATCAGTGTATTCCTGGTATGAGTATATTTCTGTTATCAGTGTATTCCTGGTATGAGTATATTTCTGTTATCAATGTATTCCTGGTATCAGTATATTTCTGTTATCAGTGTATTCCTGGTATGAGTATATTTCTGTTATCAGTATATTTCTGTTATCAGTATATTTCTGTTATCAGTATATTTCTGTTATCAGTATATTTCTGTTATCAATGTATTTCTGTCAATTATTAAAAATGATGTATAATAATTCCATTAGGTGGGGGGGGGGGTTAAAGTTAACATATATTGAAACAAAATCCAGATTCTTTTAATAATGTTTTGTTGTTTTTTATATTAATACTGGCTGCACCCTGCAAAACTTTTGCACAGAGTTATATCCCCTTAGGCTTGGTCGGTAAGGTAGGTTATTTTTTGGTTTCGGGCAGATCCGATTTTTTCATGATTGTATTTTAAACTGGAATACTGTTGTATTAATTGTTTACTTTCGATTTAACGCAGAACCCAGACCGCTATTATTTTATTATATTCTTTTCTGACACTGTATACTTATCAATCATTCTGATCTGCGTATCATTCATACCCTCTCTCTTTATTTATCAACAATCTGCGGGTAAAGGGATGTGTTTAAATTTACAGCCATTTTGTACCGTGTTTTCTATTATAGGAAATTAAGAAATTCGACCAAAGTTACTCAGTTCAGAGTTAAAGGTAATAATAGTTATAAACAAAGAGAAAGATAGATAGTTAGATAGACTGATTGATTGATACAGAGATATATAGGTTAGTTGATTGATACGGAGACAGTTTGATTGATTGATTGAGAGACTGATTGATTGATAAATAGATGGATAGTTTGATTGATCGACCCGTGATTGATACGCAGATTGATTATTTCATAGACCAATTGATCAATACGGAAATATACGCCCTATAGCTTGATTGATTGATTGATAGACTAATTTACTAATACGGAAATAGATAGCTTGATTGATAGACTGATTGACTAATACGGAAATAGACAGCTTGATTGATTGATAGACTAATTGACTAGTACGGAAATAGATAGCTTGATTGATTGATACACTGATTGATAAATGATTAAAAAAAAGATACACAGCCTTATATAACATCAAAATAAAGTTTGATTAACGTTTGTCTTTAAATGAATTTTTATTAACCAACGGAACAAAAATAGTCAATAATATTCAACTATAATGTTAAAAAAAACTGTATGAAAACATATAATAACATAATTGTTCATATAAGAGATGTAAATGTATAAAGTAATTATGTTAATTAATCAAATCATCATTTTTATATTCACGTGTTTACTGGGAAGGATGGGGGGGGGGGGGGTAAAATGTTGCCTTAATTTTGTTCATAAAGAAGTTGAACAGGGTGGCGAATAACTTTGAAATAGTTTCATGGCTTTGATTTACACTTCAATTATTTTACTGCTCAGTTGTTCGCGAGTCCTTTATAGTTATCCGTGTAATAAAGAAAATAGAAAAAAAAAAAAAAACATTGTTTATAAACTTTTTTTTATGAAAGACGTAATAAAATATTCATTTTTATCAAATTCAATACAAAAATGAAATTAATACACAAGCACACAATTGTCAACAAAAACATAATATTTTTAAACATTATACACATAATAAAACCATCATTGCCAATGTTTCTACAGATGTATGTGACGAGACTGTTTATCTGGCACCTGACCCTCAAGGCCGTGGTCACCATGGCTCCGCCCATGTTTCTACAGATGTATGTGACGAGATTGGTTATCTGGCACCTGACCCTCCGGACCGTGGTCACAGTGGCACCATTTTACGACCCGCAACATCTCCAGGAGGAAACTGAAATCTTCCCTCCAGATCATACGGACAAGAAAGATTCCATCTCTGATGATTTATTAATTTCAAACACTGGCTTCATCTCCACAACCGTCTCGTCAATGTTGCCCCAGATGCCACGTGGGTCTCCAGATAAGGTCACTGACCTGGTCTACGACGATATTTACGTCGGCGCCACAGATGATGGATACGGTGAAAACAATGCGCACATATACGACGGGTCAGATCCGGGTGGTTTCCTTGACAACGTCGAACACAACAAGTATGGCGCCCATGACAGCACCGCATTTCCGCTCCAGCATGATGACAGTGATATACACTGGATGGGTGGGAGGGGTGAACTAAATTATTCTTTTTCAAAAAGTCATTTGCAAGGTACAAAGTCAATCAACAAAGGCATCGCTATTCGTTCAAAAGTTCAGAATTACGACAATACAAGTTTGGAATCACATAACGTCACGAGGACACTGGTAGAGACGATGACATCAGACGTGGAAGGAACTGCCAACAGGCAACAGATAATTTTACCCGTTTTGAACTCAACTCTGACTAGCAGAAACTGGTTTCTGAAAACGAAAACGTTTATAACAAGGTCTCAAAGTTCTATGAATATTTCCGTTACTACGGCAACGGTTCGTGGATTGATAGAATTATTTCACGAGAAGTCAAAGTCTGCTTCTAGTGAAGGTCATTCGAGTGAAGGTCGATCGAAGACTAACGATGAAATCAGTCTCACTTCCAGTGGTCCAGGAGAATCAGATATCCGACCAATCAGATTTAATCTAACCAGTTTGTTGGATACGCTCATGATGGCATACGACAGAAGGCTTCGTCCTGGATTTGGAGGTAAGTCTGGACATTTGTAGTTTTTGAACCTTTAGATTAACAGCAAGACTGGTGACGGAAATGATTGTATTCCAATTATGAACACTATGTTTTTAAAGGAGTACAAATCTTTAAAAGTGGGAGTAGAAATGTTGTAAAATAAACTATTTAAGTAGTAATTTAAAAAGTAGAACCAAGAATGGGGCAAAATATACATTATGTTTGAGATTATTTCAATATATTAATGGTAGCTAGATTTTTTTTTTAAAATCCCTTCGTCTAAACACCACTTTTTTTTAATTATTATTGCCTCAAAATTGCTTCATTTGACGTTAACCAATTAGGCAAAAGTGAATCAATGCTAATTAAATACTGTTGCTCATTGTTCTGACACGTTTGTAACGGAAGCATCCAGTTTTCCCTGGTCTGTTGCCTGATTTAAGTCCCCGCCAAACGCAGATGAAGAGACTGAATACAGTAATCCCTATCAACCCTACTAGAAATACCGTCCTCCAGTCGTTGTTGCCTGACTCTGCACTGTTTTGTCTGGTGCATTCGATGAAAATAATATCCAGCCTTGAGTCAACGGTGATGTTAACATGCCTCGGGCAACACGTCGTGACGCAGGCGTCGTTGAACGAGTCGTTAAACGAACAGCGGTTGCAAGGGACACATCTGTTGCCACGAAGGAAAAAGCTCTCAGCGCATTTAACAACGGTGTCCATTGTCGAGCTGCATTTGAGAGCCTCGACTTCGCCATGAGACGCGTCCGGTGTATAGCAAGGCATGCACTGAGTGGATCTGTGATCAACGCTGGCCATGAAGTGACCCGGGGGACAAGGGAGGCATCTGTCCTGGTCAGAGACCAAAAGGTAGGTACCAGCCGTACAGCTTGTCCTGGTTCTGTACACAGTGCTGTCGATAGCCGTGGAATCGCTGATGTTGCTGAAACTGTTGATCTCGACCACTGTGGTGAGGATGCTGGCTGTCGCTAGAGTTTGTGCAATAATCAGAACAACAGCAACACGGCAACAATGCATCTTCAGCTGTAGAGAGAAATATATAAAGGAATCATAAAAAAGAGAAAACATGTTACTAAATTAAAAAGTTTATTATTATCAGCTGAGAAACTAGATGTGATGTGCAGACTATGACTTATTACATTGGTGGCCGAAGGCGGAGCTCTTGGCCAAGCTTTGTGTGGCTTCCGTTGGCAAAAGAAACTAACATATAACATTCGGCCTAGTCTGGAACCGAGTGATACATTCTTTTCAAAAGTTGCAATAGGTGATTGACTGTTATACGTTTTGGTATTTACTGACATTTACTGTCTTTTTTATATGGGCGGTTAACATTGTTCATGTATGTGCTTGTAGTGGTTGCAAGGGGATTGTTAATTTAAACCAAGGACGAGTGTTAGTCATTGTTTTTTCAATAGGAAAAATATTTAAAGTTTGCCATTTATGGTAAAAATAATACTACCATTGTGTCCAGTCCAGTTTAATGATGTTGTTGTTGTCGTATTAAAGTAAACTTTGCAAACTAAAATAGGAGTGAGATAACTCCAGACAGACTATTTGTTTGACCCAGTTTGTTTATATCCTGTTGTCTAGTTAAGTCCAACTCTTAAGTGTCATTCAGTCCTTAATACTGCAACAGGTAAAAGCAAAACACTTGAAGGACGGCCGTGTTGTTCTATTCTTAATACAAGTCACATATCGAATGTCAATGGTCATTAAACCAATAAGAAAATCTAAAGTAAACAAAATACCAGGACCTAACCATTAAAATAGTGACATGTACCATAAGGTCCGAAATTTCACCCAACATTTTGACACCCTTCCCCCCCCCCCCGTTCCCCAACTCTTCCGATGGTTACATGGGGAAAAAAAATGTCGAATAGTAATTATTTGAATCATCTAGAGATAGACTCATCCTTTTAAGGGCATCACGTGATGGTGAGTACCTATCAATGGTACCCTGCTATCAGTGGTGACGGACACGATATGATAAACCTCTCATAGTTACGCCTACCTGACAGAACCTTGTCATTGTATGATTGTGTGATTGGCCTTTATGGCAGTTCCCAGATGTTGAGGGACACCGCAAGTTAGATCTAAGTCTCAGCCCGCAGTTATCACTGAGAGAGTTCAGAGAGAGAGAGAGAGAGAGAGAGAGAGAGAGAGAGAGAGAGAGAGAGAGAGAGACAAAACCATGCAAGGAAGATCTAAAGTCTTCGGGTGGGAGGGGAGGTGGCCCATGGCAGAGATTGTTTGTTAGGGACCCTAGATAAAGGGGCCTGAAAGAACCCTCTTACCATTATTTACACTTTATAATAAAAACTAATACCAGAAGGGGCCCCCCTATCAGAGATTGTGTCTCAGGCGGTGACCTAGTTTGTCTATTCATAAGAAGGTCTCCGTTACCATGAAAATATAGATGACAGAAATTAACCGTGTCACAGATGGAAATGACTGATGTTAATACTTGTATATACGTTTCCACACCAAAGATTATATATATATATATATATATATATATATATATATATATATATATTAGGGTGGGTCAAAAAAAAATTTTTTATTGAAACATTATTAAAAAGTTGTTACATCATGGTAGTACATGGAATATGTACAAATATTTGAAAACTACATAGTTTTACTACTCCCAACTTTTGTTCGAAATTTTTACTATATTTACTGTGAGTTTTTTGTGACTGAACATGTTAAATTTTTGACCTAGGTTATTCAAAAAAGAAATGATATGCATATAAAATTTGTGTTTTATCTTTATAACCTTTTTTATGAATAACTAATTAGTTCAGACAACTGGGATAAGCATTTCATCCATTTTTCTCTCACTATAACTGGTGTACCGTGTTTTCATTATCGGATCACACATGGTTGTTTTATTTCATTTTTGATTAATTTTTCAATTATTTTATTAAGTTCTTCTATGAATATGAGTTCTTCTACAAGAAGAAAAACTGTACATTTTGTGTTTGGGTCAGCAACTGAATTGCCTAAAAGACAACTTCCAACCACGGAAGATGTTTTCAAGGCTATTGGTGGATGCTTAAAATGGAACAATACAATCATAGCCTTCATTCAGGAGCGCACGCATTAGCGCATGAAGTTAAACAATTATATGACCAGGCTAGTATCCCTACAAATGACATTACCAGTATAATTGTTCGAGTAAAAAGATGCAGGTGTTAGGGATAGAGGAGACTGTAAATATCCACAATCAGTAATAATTTCTGTGCTTGAGTGGGCATTTTGTGTGGATCAAAAGATGGCAAGAAATATGTTCATAGACAATGTTGACAAGCAAACAACAAAAATATTACAAAATCGACAGAAAAGAAAACATTCATTGTTGCAGGGTGGCGATCAGATAGGAACCGCAATTGATAACGTCGATGATGAGAAAGATAATGATATTCCAGATCAGGATGCTGAAGATGATGAACTACTTGATGCAGACTTCTCCAGCGGTGAGGAATGTTCCAAATAACAAAACAGATATCAATATTAAGCAGTGGATCGATGTAAACTAAGCAATAGGGATGCATGTCTTATCGTTAAAGCTGTGTTGAAGGACTTAAACATGTTAACACCATCTACAGCTCTGGATCCAGCAAAGATGCGTCGACATAGAAAAATTTGGAGAGATAGGGCAGCCAAGGTACATACTGATGAGAGCAAAAATGGTTAACAAAAGTGAACAGGATTTTTGCGATCCATCTTGTCAAAGTGGGGCTAGAAACTTTTTCTATATGATACAACTGCTTCAGAACCTTGATACTGCTGATCAATCTATTATATTGCCTGTATTGGGAAATAACTGCTACTTTGCACATCCAGAAAACATTCTATTGGCTGCAGTTAGGACAATGATGAAGAAATTGGAAGGTATGCAGTAAATAAAATCATAACAGCACGACATAAACCAGCTCCATGCAGAGTTAGAATTTTTCAGCAAAAATGACATAATCCTGAATATTGCAGCTAAATCATATGATCAGATGATTAACTGGGATCTTTGTGCAGTGACACCCCCTCCTCTGCTGGAACATATTTGTAATGATGAACTTAAACGCAACAACCCAATCATACTGGATCAAATTACCTGTCACTCTCAAGCTGTTGAAAGAGCAATTAAAGAAGTTACTGCTGTTAGTTTGAAAGTGCACGGACATTTCAAACTGTACGGATGTTCTTCCGAAAATTGAAAGCAAAGCAAGTTTCCTGTGACAATCCATAAACAGTAATATTCATATGTACATTGTATATTTTGCATGAACGATTTATAGATTTGGATACAATTTCATATTACTTATACCAAACATTCTAAATGTTGTAAAATGTCATACATTGGAAGGGGGGGGGTACCTGGGTCAAAGCAAAATCTTTTTAATTATTAAAGTTTAAGACATTTTAATATCTTAGTAATGATATAGTAGATTTAAAAATAATTTTGTCAAAAAAAAAAAAATTAACATATTGATAATTGTGGGTGCGGCATGCCGCCATCTTGAAATTTATGACCTTTTTGTGGCAAATATCTCTGAAATATTTATAGACTGTTTCATATAAAATGTACATTTTTATAATCAGAAAAGCTTACTTTAGGGAATGTCAAAGTACTTTTTTGAAAATGTAATAAATACATTTTTTATGAATTTTTAAAATTTTGTATAAGCAAAAAATGCTAATTTTGAAAATTAAAAAAAAAAAAAGGACTTAAAATTTCTTGAAAAGCCTCTGACATTCTATAAATGCACCTCTTCTACATAAAAATTAGAAGTTTTATCAAAATCTGACAGGGGGTTTTTGAGATTTTCTTGCCATAGTGAAGCAAATTGTCAAAAATATTTTTTCAGAGAAAAATGACTTTTAAGTTTTTAAATTATTGAAGTTTCTGAATGAGTAACATTCTGAAAATACATTTTAATTGATCTAAAAAGAATTTTTTTCTGCAATATAATTAATTCGTAGTTATTATTGACACGTTTTAGTATCTAAAAATAAAAAAAATATAAAAATTGTTTTTTTTTTAGACATAGTGCATTTTTTTTCGCCCCGTACTCCCATTGAACTAAAAGTTGGGAGTGGAAGACATTATCTGATTTTTACTAATTTTACATTTTTACAATCAGTAGGACCATAGGCAACTTTTTAAATATGTTTCAAATTCCCAACTCCAAAAAAAATTTTTTTGACCCACCCTAATATATATATGTGTGTGTGTGTGTGTGTGTGTGTGTGTGTGTGTGTGTTCACAAAAAATACTTGATTAAGCAATAGGTTTCGGTCATGTTAAAAATAAAAAAAAAAATCTTTAGCACTGTTTTTTTTGAAGGACGTAATTCTATTTTCGTTTGATTTAGTGTTACTTATATTTACAATTGAGAGTCTAGAGCAGTATATCTTTCCTTGAAACTATTAAGCGCGGCTATAAATATGGATGCCTGGCGGGATCATGAGCCAACCTGGCAATGGAGAGTGATATCAACAGTGTAACATGAAACTATTACAAAAATGTCTCCAGTGCCGTTTTAAAAAGATAAAATATCTTCCCGAATCTATTTTTAGTGGATACATTGAAGTTGTGTGAATGTGTGTTAAATTCCTCATCAATGTTTGGTCTTGTAACTTCATTTGGTCTTGAAACTCTCAACAGGCAATCCGCCACGATGGTGAAACCGGATGTCTTTCTACGTCATCACTTTATGTTTACACACGTAGCCGCTTCAACAATACGCTTTTGTTAGTCGAAGTACTGGCCACTGACTTTGAAATCTTCTGTTTCCCAAACTTTCAACATCTGTGTACCCCTGACCTTTTTTTTTTCGTAATCTTGAGTATCCGTAGTAATAAATAAATAAGAAACGTGTATACAATGTTTGTATACGATCACAGGATTTCTCTCGATTCATTATTTTCTCTTTAGGCCAAAAGTACATGTTTACCTGATGATATCTCAGTCCAGTGAAGCGCCTACCCCCCCCAAACTCTTCAGCGTACCCTCAGTGGAATGCGTACAAGACGAATTTAAAGAAACACTCTTCTATGAGAAATCGCTAAAAAGTCAGATTCTTCATTAGAGTCTTTCCCCCTTATAAATAGAATTGTTCATACTGCTTCTATATTACTACTCATTGCAAATAAACGAAATAAACCCAGAAAGATATTTCTCCAATGCTGGTCGTTGGGAGTACCACGTGATAGGTACCACTTGTCAGGTACCGTTGACTCTAGAATCAAAATTTTGGAACAACAACTCAATAAAGAAATTTCTGATGGGTGGGTAAGGTGGGAGGGAATATGTGATCAGTAATGACTAAATTTACCTGGATCACCTACTACCACCACGCACATCATCACAACTTCTTCTTCCACTGTCACGCAACTTCAAGACGATTCGACTTAGTAGCAACGTAGTCTATTTTTTCCTACAGTTTGAAATACATTTTGGTTTCCCTGGTAGCTGTAACTCGCTGGTCTAGAACGATATGCAACGTCCATTTTTGTTATAAGTTATTTATCAGTTGTAAAATACATTTATTGCTTTAGTTGATAAAGTTTGATAAAATAGTCAAAAATTGAATCGAAAAAGGAAGTTAAAAAAAATGTGATTTATATGTGAAATTGTAAATGTGCATTTAATAAATTCAATGTTTTGATGATATTCAATAACCCGTATACGTTGAAGTGTAACAACACTGTGGCTACCGGCAGGCCCGTAGCCAGGTCAAAGTAAGCAGGGAGGCACCAATACCCAGCAAGGGGGCACCTTTACCTTTTCTTTATATTTTCCTCTTTTTCTTCTTTTTTAAGCAAACATTCAAAAGTTAATTTACGCAAAAAACAGAGCGTATTCAGTTTTACGTAAATAAAGAGATTTAGGGTGACAACATTTGGGGAAAAAGTTTCAAAATCGTTTGCTCTTGGATGAAAGAGGATTGTGCCAGTCGCAGTAGGCGACAAGATGCGAGTGGACTGTGGAAAGCTTATCTCTTGTTTTGTAAAAACAAATCACCATTCCAAAAATTAGACATCAATGACTAGCTTCTTGACTCCATGTCAGAGGAAGATTGTTAAACAGGTTCCTGTTCGGGTTAAAATAGAAATCACAAACACCAAGAATCGGCTGCAAAGTTGATAAAGTAAAGTAAAGTTCCCTTAGCCCTAGCGGGCCATCGGGGCAGATGAAGTGTAGAGTTCATCTGTCTCTATAACCTCGGCATATGAAGGGGTTGTGTGGTTAGCACAACGCCCAGCCGCCTTTACTCCCCCAACTTAAAGTCAGGTACCCATTTAAAGCTGGGTGGACTTGTGGGACTTTCACCAGGACCTCAAAAAATTCTAAGGTTCTCACTGAGATTCGAACCCGGGACCCTCCGATCGACAGTCGAGCGTTCTACACCACACTACCACCCGTCCCAACAAAGTTGATAAACATTGGTGCAAAATATGGGAATGTTCCTGTTAATGAGATTTTGCCTTATGCCACAACTGTTTTAGGCATTTGGGTAATGTTGTGGAGAAAGAAAAAAATCTCCAGAAAGTGTTAATGACCTCTTATTTTTACAAGAACTTAAACTGTAGAACTGTTTATTTTACTTATCTTAAATGTTTTTCATGGATGTTTATCGAGAGGATTTCTACAAACAAATTTTTAAACAATTTTTTATGAATTATAAGAATATTTTTTGACGGGAGCGGGTGGGGCTGGGAAAAATTTTCGCGGGAGCGGGTGGGATTGGGAAAAATTTTCGCGGGAGCGGGTGGGACTGGGGGGAATTTCTTTTGGGAGCGGGTGGGACTGGTTTTGAAAACGCGGGAGTGGGTGGGGCTGGGTGTGATTTTGACTCCCGTGCAGCTCTCTAGTTCACTAGTGCATCGTTAAATACAAGGACAACCCCCTCCCCCCCCCCCATAGAAGAATAAAGTAAGGGGAGACCATAGTATAACACACACACACACACAGAGAGTGGGAGAGATGCGGGGGCATTCTGACCTCTGCCAGTGCAGACTGCAGAGTAATGGATGTTTTTCCCCCAACCACAAACCTCCATCAACAGACATTGTAATAGGCAAGTGGATAACAAAAACACGTGAATCTATTATTGGTATCATATTACAGTCACAAACAACATATGGGTTAAGTGAACACAGCTTGCTATGTAAATATCTTGTGTACACCATGTCTGGACTGGAGTTATGCAGTTGTTGGAGAGCGACTCGTTTAAAAACAAATTGTTTTATTTACCAATTTATGATCTAGCTATATATTTACACAAGTACATGACCTAGATGATATGTTAAATAATGTTTTCATAGTTCATGGATACAATGTTTACAATAGATTAGATGCACTGGTACGTTACATCTCGGCCTACACAGTGCAGATATGTCAAATGTAGTTATTACTAGTTATATACAACGTTTTTACGTTACATAAGTGCCTTACAAGTTTATTCCATGATCACAAATTAGTAATATTATTACATAGCTGAACTTGTTAGCTTATAATATGTTTACAAATTAATTACATAGCTGCACTTGTACGTTTATACCGCTGCACTTGTAAATTTGTATCATGTTTACATATTATTAAGATACACTTGTAAGTCTACACGGTGTTTACACATTAGTATCATTACATGGGTGCACCCTCACATTCCATAGATATCAGTGGCGATTTCAGATGGGGACAGTGGCGGGAGGTTCCAGTGACTTTAAAGAAACAAATTGTTTTTGGAGGGGGCCCCGGTCAAACATTAAGCGGGAGGGCCCCCCTACCTTACTAGTTGCACTGATACATAGTACTAACAAAGTTTATAGTAGTTTAAACTGTTCATGGAAATACATTCCCTTTTAGAAAGTATGTAGACCAGATATAAATATGAAATCTATATACTATACTTCATCGTTTTTATCTATACATTGGACAGCCCTACCACAACTAAATGGTAATCAATTCTCAAATATTAAAGAGAAAATATTCAACATATAGATGATCTGCATAAACACTGGTCTAAAAATAACTAATACGTAACAAAATATTCTATTCTAACTTTTTATGAGTAAAAATAAGAAACTGATTTCTTAAAAGTGTAATAAAAAAACAACTGGTGAACAATTTACTTACATTTCGACGATTATCTCAAACAGAAGAATAATTTCTGGATTCACAGTTTTAATCACCATGTGTCCATTAACATCACATGTTCATCCAGATATATGAGTAAAACTGAACAAAACAGAGGGAAAAAAAACAAAAACATATAGAACAGGCGCAGATCAATCCAAAGCTGCAGATCAAACTAAACTGCTCCAAAATGTAAACACACCTTTTTATTTTATTTCCTACTTCTACACAGACGATTACCAGGATAAAGAAAATGATAAGATCTTCCTAGTTCTGCTGGCTACACTTTGGTAGGGGGGTGATGAGGGGTGTTTGTGTTTACAATAGCCACAACTCTACTATTCCCCACACTCCAACGTACTAACCACACTCAATACTCAGTCAAAAAAAAAATTTGGCCTGATAATCCTGACCTTCTGATTGGAGTTAGGCCAAACATATTTGTGTTGTCATTTATAACTCCCGCGTCTTATCTGTGACCATGAGTGACCGCCCCGTCAACGGAATGATCAAACAGACCACAGCGACGTTTTAAAGATGGCCTTGAAAAGTAAGTCAGCTGAACAAAGACTGGCCAACACTGCCCTAATCCTCTTCCCCCCACATACACACACACCAACTAAACTAAGTCCTTTCTTAGGTGCACAGCAGTCTACTGGAGCTCGCCTGTTGTGTTAGAAGACTGAGATAACACGCTGTGTACACACACAAACACACATTCATACAGGTGACCCACTTTTTTTTTTTCTCTTCACACACAACATTCCAACATAAGGGTTCATAAAGTTGAAGATACACGGTGCGGAGTAGTGCGAGAGAGTATTTGTACGAAAACAACATAGTCTGTGCGTGATGAACAAATAATTGCACTGCGTTGTTTACATTGAATGCAGGCCCACCGACAGAAATTTCGGCCCCTCTGGGGAGGGCTGTCACGGCCCCCCGTGCTGATAATAATATTTTCAAAAGTTGATTGGCCAGCTCAGTCCGGGCCCCTAAAACTCGCCGGGCCCCTGAGCATTTACCCCCCCCCCGCACCCTCTCGACGGGCCTGATTGAATGTATTAGGCAATAGTATTTTAAGTCCAGATGTGGGTAATATAGTCATGGTTAAATCTATTTTTAAACACAAGCATAACTAACGTAAGGGGGCTGACCGGGTGGGGGGGGGGTCAATTCTATAAAAAAAAAAAGCCGTCCCATTCCAGTGACCTAAAAACTAAAGTGGTTTCGCTGATGGCGGTGTGAGTGCCGCCAGGGGCAGACACGTTCCCAACAACCCCCATCGTAGTAACGCCTTTTTTTTTTCTTTTTAAAACGTAACTTAGCGGGTGTGAAGTTGTGTTAGTAAAATGTAATGCACAGAGTTCGAGGTTCGAATCCCAGTGACAGAGTAAACACGTACTATGCGCTGTCTTGCAGGCCTCGTTCAGAAATTCAGTAGGTCATATCTGTAGTGAACTCAACACACTCCCACCACAACCGTTGATATGAAATGTCACCGTGCACAGTCTAGGTAGGCGGCGTGGGTGTAAGTCAGCCGGGCATGATGCCTGTAACGGTGCTGGGATTACAGCGACACCGGCAACTACCGCTGTCCCCATTTTTGTCGAATGTGGTTTCATCAGGGATGTTACGATGTAAAACAGGCAGGAGCGGTTCAAGGAGGGTTCACGGATGAGACCCCGCAAGAATAAGGAATTTTAAAACCCCCTTTATTAAGACAGACGTGGTATATAAAATTATTTAATGCGATTTTTCGGGGCCCTTTAGAACTCCGACCCCCCATGATCTCGGTGGCTCAAGTAAACTCTGTCTTGTGGTGTTCAACGGCCGCTGGTGACAGTAAACACAGTGTTCAACGGCCGCTGGTGACTGTAAACACAATGTTCAACGGCCGCTGGTGACAGTAAACACAGTGTTCAACGGCCGCTGGTGACAGTAAACACAGTGTTCAACGGCCGCTGGTGACAGTAAACACAGTGTTTAGCAGAATCAATTTAATTTGGTTGATGCACGTTTCTGCCCTCTTCGTCTTATCTCTATATTTTATAAACACATCAACATGCCGATTTGCGGAGTTGGTGCTCAGAATGACACAAACACCCGCACACATACACGCGCACACACACATAAACACAGATGTGAAGACTCACTCTCACACACACGCTCACACAAACATAGGTCCAGATAAATGCTGTTTGAAAGCAAACTTTTACAAATAGCTCGTACATTTACGGACAAACAATTTGTGCGCGAGTTTGTTTCGGTCAATGACCTACATCTGAAGGATAGGACGAAGAATGTTTACTACGTTTTTAATACCTGACACACAGAAGCGGGCCTTTAATACCTGACACACAGGGGCGGGCCTTTATACCTGATACACAGGGGCGGGCCTTGAATACCTGACACACAGGGGCGGGCCTTTATACCTGATACACAGGGGCGGCCCTTGAATACCTGACACACAGGGGCGGGCCTTTAATACCTGACACACAGGGCGGGCCTTTAATACCTGATACACAGGGCGGGCCTTTATACCTGATACATAGGGCGGGCCTTTATACCTGACACACAGGGCGGGCCTTTAATACCTTATACACAGGGCGGGCCTTTAATACCTGACACACAGGGCGGGCCTTTAATACCTGACACACAGGGCGGGCCTTTAATACCTGATACACAGGGCGGGCCTTTATACCTGATACATAGGGCGGGCCTTTATACCTGACACACAGGGCGGGCCTTTAATATCTGACACACAGGGCGGGCTTTTAATACTTGACACACACAGGGCGGGCTTTTAATACCTGACACACACAGGGCGGGCCTTTATACCTGATAAACAGGGACGGGCCTTAAATACCTGATACACAGGGCGGGCCTTTATACCTGATACACAGGGCGGGCCTTTATACCTGATACACAGGGTGGGCCTTTATACCTGATACACAGGGCGGGCCTTTATACCTGATACACAGGGCGGGCCTTTATACCTGCTACACAGGGTGGGCCTTTATACCTGACACACAAGGTGGGCCTTTAAACCTTATACACAGGGGCGGACCTTGAATACCTGACACACAGGGGTGGGCCTTGAATACCCGATACACAGGGGCGGGCCTTTAATACCTGACACACAGGGGCGGGCTTTTAATACCTGACAAACAGGGGTGGGCCTTTAATACCTGACACACAGGGGCGGGCCTTGAATACCTGACACACAGGGGCGGGCCTTTAATACCTGACACACAGGGGCGGGCCTTTAATACCTGACACACAGGGGCGGGCCTTTAATACCTGACACACAGGGGCGGGCCTTTAATACCTGACACACTAACACACACTATTTCAATACCTAACACACACTATTTCACAGACTTAACACACACTATTCCACAGACCTCTCTCTCTCTCTCTCTGAACTCTCTCAGTTTTATCTGCGGGCTGAGACTTAGTCTCTTAGAGCCCGTGAGATCAGACCTGCTGTGTCTCTCAACATCTGGAGACTGCCATAGAGCCCGATGGCCAGCAGGCTTCCGGACTGGTCCACCCTGTGGTCCGCCAGTCCGGGGCACTCGAATAGCCATTCCACAGACCTAACACACACTATTCCACAGACCTAACACACACTATTTCACAGACCTAACACACACTATTTCACAGACCTAACACACACACTATTTCACAGACCTACTCACAGTGAACACAGCCGGACTAGGTCACTAGTGTGAGATTTTTCTATTAAAATAAACAAAACGATTCAGATTTACAGACAAGGTGAAATGACATCTAGTTTGAATACATTAGATGATGATTGTATTTGAACATAGATTATTTAATTATCTAATTAACTATTGCTGCTATTTGTTTATACTCACGCACACAATGGATGTATCATACAATGTTGCAGAAATGGGGTAAAAATTATTCAAAGATTAGCAAGTCGGTAGTGAGCCATCCGAAATAATGTATTTGTTTTCAGAATATTTCCTCGCCCTAAACTTCTTTTCATCTATGAACATTGCAGTTGACATTAATTTGTTAATTGTCACAACAAGCGAGGAAAATGCTACATAGTGCATGTTTAATGTATGCCGGAAATTGCCGATATGTTGATACATGTAAATTTAAAACGGTAAAACGGAATTGGGACTGTGCACTCATTACGTAATACTTTGCCCCCCCGGGGGGGGGGGGGGAGAAGTGTGATATGCAATGATAAAGAATGGTAAATAAAAGCGTCATACGGATTTGGGGGGGTGGTATTAAAAAAGCGCTACGTTATAATAAGCGCCCCCCCCCCATAACATAATGCACCAAAAATATAACATATAGCACCGTTGACTATTTTAATACATATATACTTCACTATATAGAACTTATAAACCGCCATACAAATGGATTAGTCCAACATAAAATAAAATCACATATTCACCATAACGATCTTGACATATTGCATTGACCGGTGAAGAATATCAATATAGTTTTCATCCGGATCGCTGAGCGTTACAAATAAATAAAAGGCCATAACTAATTCATGTCCTAATGCTGTTTAAATTTGGGAATTTCCCGAAACAGTAAATATAGAATGAACAACATGAAATGGAACAGACGTTGTTACTAAATATAGCTGTCATTCAACATTACTATTGACATTTTCAACATAGAACAATGCTAGAAAACCGTGTCCTGACTGAAGGGCAGGCAGCTAGCCAGTCATTCTGAAAGTCGTTTTATTAACAACAGCAATAAACAACTACACGCTGATATTGATCAATGATTCAATGACACACACAAAAACGGAAGAGTAATAGCCCACTACACATGTCATGGAGAGGTCATGTTCTGACACATGTCATCTGTAGAATATATCAGGAGCAGTATTTACAGAACTCACCAACAGAGGCGGATATATCAGGAGCAGTATTTACAGAACTCACCAACAGAGGCGGATTTAACGGAGGGCTCACAGTGGGCCCATGTCCCCAATTTGTGATGGGGGTGGGGCGCAAACTCCAATATTGAATCCTCTCCTATACCTTGGTGTATTAGGGGCCCCGATCATTTCTTCACCCATCTAGGTCCGCCTCTGCTTTTAAATGCAATTCTTGTAATGTACACACTTTCTTGGAGATTAGAAACAATACTATAGCGAACTGATTATTGTAAAAATTAAAAAAAATGTAACAGACATGCTCACTAATTGATAAACTGTTTCATAGGCCAGAATACATCGACTAATAACTTATAATAAACAAAATAACAAAATTTTTACAATGAGAACTACACCTGTAGTTGTTATTGTCAATGCTCGTTTGGATAATTAAATTATAGTCTGCTAAAATCATGGCCAATACACCAGGTAGGCCTAAATTCAACACATTTTCCCAGCAAAGAAAAAAGTGCGACTTTGGCAGTCGCCTACAAACCGAGTTGGGAATTTCCGTGTAATAATACAAGTGTAAGAATCAATTACAGAGACCAACTCACTGACTCGTTTCTGTGCGATATCTTTATCATGAGTATGTGATTGAGGATTTGTTATGTGGACGATCTTTGACAACCAACACATAAGGAGCTGAATTGTTCAAGTCACTGGATGGTTATATATCAGGACAACTAAATGGTTCTTTCGTGTCGGCATAGGGGCTGTCCATTAATTACGTCAACAAAATAGGGGGGAGGGGGGGTCAGAAAATTTTTGACAAGGGGTAGGGGGGGTAAAGAAAAGTTGACGTCAACAATGTTACTTTTTTAAAATTTAATATAATTACTTAATAAATAGGAAACATAAAGCAGCGTTTGTAGTCCTGTGTTACACACTCGCTTAACATTCAGTATTTTATTAAACTAACTATATTCCTACCAATTTTGCCACATAAACATTTTGTAAGCCACCTTTTTTAGGGGGGGGGTAATCAAATGTTGACGTAATTTTATAGGGGGGGGGGGTCTCTGGAAGTTTGACAAGTTGTTGACAAGGGGGAGGTAAAAATCGCCAAAAATTTGTTGACGGTAATATTGGACAGCCCCATATGCACAGAAGGAGCTGCTGCCATTACTGGTCGACTGTCTGGTTTAAGTGCACCTGATAGTGGGTCTACCCATTGTATCTTTCACAGGGAAATGGTAGCAACTCGAAAAATGTCACCGAAATTTAACAGCGTATTGTTTGATGTCGTTCAACTTCTTAACCACATATGAGACGCCCTTAACTCACGCCTTTTTGAGCAGTTTTGTAAGGAGATGGATGCAGAGCAAAGATGACTTCACGAGAGTCGTTGCAAATTTTCCTCCCAAGACAGAAGTCACCAATGGCAACACATTTCAGTGACAAAATATGGTCGCAAAAAATGGCTTAATTGTGTGACATATTCAGCCTGCCCAATGAACTAAGCTGTCTTTTTAGGGGAAAAAATGACAACAGCTTTCAAATTGGCAGACATAGTAGCTGCATTTTACGCTAAACTGAAGTTTTTCGGACAGCAAGTGAACAGAGGCCGTTGGACATATTTCAAACATTAGCGGGGATTTTACGCGATACTGAAACCTGGGCATTCAATCTCCCAGCTGGTTTACGATCACTTTGCTTTTTAAAAGAGTTCGAGCGCTACTTCATAACCACAAAAGACCCACGAACTGGAAAGGAATGGATCCGCAACCAATTCATCAAACAACCAGGCGAATCTAGAATGTCTGTGCAAGAAAAACAAAACTGCTGGAGATTGCATATGACTGCAACGTTAAAACTACATTCGAGACAACTCTGCCAGTGTTCTGGATTAAAGTTATTGTGGAATAACCTTAGATCGCCGCCACAACACTTAAATCCCAGTGCCATGTCAGACATCCTATATGTGTGAAGCAATCAAAACAAAAACAACAGAATAAACTAAAGCAACACACTTTGGGTGTCATTCTCTCCTACATCCACAGATGGAACAGTTTCGTTGCAGAGAAACAAGCTCAGGGTTAACATTGATTTAGCGTTTTAGTGAATTAAAATGATAAATCAATTTAAACTCAGTATTTGGAATGTTTAAATACACTTACATTGTGAAATCAAAACAACCTAAAACATAAACAATCAACGCCCCCCTCTCTAGCCGGCCGCGGTGAAATTAACAAAGGTCCACCGGTCCGTGGCGAGAAAAAAGGTTGTAGACCACTGCTGTGGACCTGTGGTTCTAGGAGAGAGGGTAACAGACGAATGTTTGGTGGGTCACCAAAAAGTAAAACATCTGAATATAAAATTAAAGCTTTTATTTCCTTGAAGCTATTTTTTTTTCTTCGCAGTTAGGTTGGGAAAACAAAATAGTTTTTGAGGTGTACAAGTTTGAAAACCATAGCTGTACACCGATCTGTAAGCTGTACACCGATCTGTGAGCTGTACACCGATCTGTAAGCTGTACACCGATCTGTGAGCTGTACACCGATCTGTTAGCTGTACACCGATCTGTAAACTGTACACCGATCTGTTAACTGTATACCGATCTGTTAGCTGTACACCGATCTGTGAGCTGTACACCGATCTGTTAGCTGTACACCGATCTGAAAACTGTACACCGATCTGTAAGATGTACACCGATCTGTAAACTGTACTCCAATCTGTGAGCTGTACACCGATCTGTTAGCTGTACACCGGTCTGAAAACTGTACACCGATCTGTTAGATGTACACCGATCTGTAAACTGTACTCCGATCTGTAAACTGTACACCGATCTGTAAACTGTACACCGATCTGTAAACTGTACACCGATCTGTAAACTGTACACCGATCTGTAAACTGTACACCGAACTGCATTCTATAGTTAAATGGCTCAATCCCACAGTCTAATCACATATCAGTATGTTTTCCGTGGTGTCCCCATAGTCACTGGTCACTCGGGTGTGGTGGGAATATACACAGGCACTACAAGGATGTCCCATTACTGGTTGATTGTGTCACGAGATGAACCTCTCATTCATACAGGGGCTTAAATAATAATGGTAAAACTGAAACATATATGAGTGTACTTCTCTATACACATTGTACTTCTTTATACACATAGAAACATATATATATATATATATATATATATATATGAGTATATCTAGTGTACGTATGTACAGACATACATGTACATATGTTAGTACATATAGCATACTTCTGTGTAGACGGCATACATGTATGTCTTTAACAGGTTTTTAATACACATGATATTTTTCTGGTTTAATGTAGATTTTAAGAAATGTTTTTTTATCGATACATATCTTGTTTATACTTTTGTGTGACGTTACTACATAACAACATATGCATCATAATGGATTGTTGATGTTTTCTTGAACATAACGTATTTTGTTGACAACTGGGTTGGGTTTACGGGGGGTGGGGGGGGGTCGTGTTTATTTCATGTTTACAAAAGTATCTCTACTGCATATAAACATGAAAACAGGTTTGAGAACATGAACCATTAACTAAGTTTGATGCAAAAATATGAAGAAAAAAAAGTTACCATAGAGAAGGAATAGATGAACACAGCGTGTTACAAATGATATATTTGTTACTATGATCCTATTTACTACACCATTGTACTGGCTACTTCAGTCAAACAGATTTTGTCTTCTATGTGCCTTGAAACTTTTAGCCATTCTATATTGTTGAAAAAAATATATTTTGTGAATTTAGTACAAAATTTGAATGAAGTAATTTCTTTGTTATGGTTTTTTTCCTTTATTGCTGCTGATCTGGTCAAGAAGAGCTCTATGGCCTTTGACCTATTAAAGTAGTCTTATAGCTGTTGTCCTGTTCAAGCTCTATGGCTTTTGGCCTTTTCAAGTAGAGTATTATTGCTGTTGGCCTGGTCAAGAAGAACCTTATGACTGTTGGCCTGTTCAAGAAGAGCTCTATGGCTTTTAAGTAGAGTATTATGGCTGTTGGCCTATCAAGTAAATAGAGACTTATGGCTGCTGTACTGGTCAAGTAGAGCCTTATGGCTGTTGGACTTGTCACGTAAGTAGAGATTTGTGGCTGTTGTACTGGTCAAGTAAGTAGAGATTTGTGGCTGTTGGACTGGTCAAGTAAGT
The DNA here is from genome assembly GCA_021962125.1 of Bulinus truncatus. Classification (NCBI taxonomy): domain Eukaryota; kingdom Metazoa; phylum Mollusca; class Gastropoda; family Planorbidae; genus Bulinus; species Bulinus truncatus. Next base: position 7,949,033 of record JAGDYQ010000006.1, read on the forward strand.
AGAGATTTGTGGCTGTTGGTATGGCAAAGTAAGTAAAGACGTATGGCTGTTGTACTGGTCAAGTAGAGACTTGTGGCTATTGTACTGGTCATGTAGAGGCTTATGGCTGTTGTACTGGTCAAGTAGAGTCTTGTGGCTATTGTACTGGTTAAGTAGTGACTTATGGCTATTGTACTGGTCAAGTAGAGACGTATGACTGTTGTACTGGTCAAGTAGAGACTTATGACTGTTGTACTGGTCAAGTAGAGACTTGTGGTTATTGTACTGGTCGAGTAGAGCCTTATGGCTGTTGTACTGGTCAAGTAGAGACTTATGGCTATTGCACTGGTCAAGTAGAGAATTGTGACTGTTGTATTGGTCTAGTAGAGACTTGTGGCTGTTGTACTGGTCAAGTAGAGCCTTATGGCTGTTGTACTGGTCAAGTAGAGGCTTATGACTGTTGTACTGGTCAAGTAAAGACTTGTGGCTATTGTACTGGTCAAGTAGAGACTTGTAACTGCTGTACTGGTCAAGTAGAGACTTGTGGCTATTGCACTGGTCAAGTAGAGAATTGTGACTGTTGTATTGGTCTAGTAGAGACTTGTGGCTATGTACTAGTCAAGTAGTGACTTATGGCTATTGTACTGGTCAAGTAGAGACTTATGACTGTTGTACTGGTCAAGTAGAGACTTATGACTGTTGTACTGGTCAAGTAGAGACTTGTGGTTATTGTACTGGTCGAGTAGAGACTTGTGGCTGTTGTACTGGTCTAGTAGAGCCTTATGGCTGTTGTACTGGTCATGTAGAGACTTATGTTTGTTGGCCAATTCAAAAGCCTCCCAATTTCTAAAAGCCACAGAATACTTGGTGATTGTTTTGTTAGTTTAATGCCTGCCCCTTCCGCCCTCTTCAGTTTTCTCAGCTAAGGACATGTGCCAGTTTAAACTCAGATGCGTCAATAGTAATCTAGCAACATACACCGCATTCAACGGGCTTACCGGGTTAAAAACACGAAGTCTTCAATGACTTCAGCTCCACCACGTCATTTCAACAAACACTTGTAGGTAGACTTCCCGAGACTAAGTTCACGAACACAGAAAATAGATTTTAGTTTCCAAAAAAAATAAAAATTTCAAATTAGATTTTTAAAATAGAAGTATTGTAAGATAACATGTGTTGCGTATAAAAAAGATTGAAACAAAAAAAGATACAACAGCAAGATATGAAAAATGTATAGTTTACCGTGTTACACTAATGCTGTTGATGAAACTATGGCCGACATACGACCAGATAAGGGGAAACTAAACCACGAGCCACGGGATGGATGCGACCCGCATTGATAGTTCATCAGGCTCACCAGTGGTGCTCAAAGTAGCTTGATAAATCGCCACTTAGGAAGACGAGACATTTTGACGATGCATTTATTGTGCGGTTCGCGCTCGTCGTCTTTCCATTGTTTTGGTGAGCCCTGGAATAGTTTGACCTCTGACCTCATACTTGTGAGTCAGAAGCTGGTGTCAGTAGTAAATTGACGACTCTGCACATATCTACAAAACACCACGCTCATACAGTAGCTTGAAACATACCGATTGTTAGTGTACATATAACATTGATATCATTCATGAGTAATGTCACACCTTGACGGTCCTAAAGGGGTAATGAGACACACATTTATAACTCATGACACACACATTTATAGCTCATGACACACACACATTTATAGCTCATGACACACACATTTATAACTCATGACACACACACATTTATAACTCATGACACACACACAATTATGACTCATGACACACACATTTATGACTCATGACAAACACATTTATGACTCATGACATACACATTTATAACTCATGACACACACATTTATGACTCATGACATACACATTTATAACTCATGACACACACATTTATGACTCATGACATACATATTTACGACTCTTGACATACACATTTATAACTCATGACACACACATTTATGACTCATGACAAACACATTTATGACTCATGACATACACATTTATGACTCATAACACACACATTTATGACTCATGACACACACATTTACGACTCATGACATACACGTTTATAACTCATAACACACACATTTATAACTCATGACAAACACATTTATAACCCATGACAAACACACACATTTATGACTCATGACGCACACATTTATGACTCATGACATACACATTTATAACTCATGACAAACACATTTATGACTCATGACAAACACATTTATGACTCATGACATACACATTTATAACTCATGACACACACATTTATGACTCATGGCACACATATTTATAACTCATGACACACACATTTACGACTCATGACACACACATTTATCACTCATGACACACACATTTATAGCTCATGACACACACATTTTTAGCTCATGACACACACATTTATGACTCATGACACACACATTTATGACTCATGACACACACATTTATGACTCATGACATACACATTTATAGCTCATGACACACATACTTATGACTCATGACACACACATTTATGACTCATGACAAACACATTTATAACTCATGACACACACATTTATGACTCATGACATACACATTTATAACTCATGACAAACACACATTTATAACTCATGACACACACATTTATGACTCATGACATACACATTTATAACTCATGACACACACACACACATTTATAACTCATGATACACACATTTATAACTCATGACACACATACACACATTGATGACTCATGATACACACATTTATAACTCATGACACACATACTCACATTGATAACTCATGATACACTTGGTGTAGTATAATTCATTCTGTTGTTATCCGGTCGAAACAAAAGTGGCAATAACTCCAAACCGTTTAGCTAAAAAAAAAGGGTTGGAAAACATTTGAAGTCACGGGTCGAACCAAAATCAGAAAGATGGGGTATAGACATGAACTAATATACAAATTAAAGTAAATGGTTTAACATTAAAGGCTATTGTTGTGCTTCACACTGAAATGAATTTCTGGCCGGATTCGGCCCGTGGGCCGCAGTTCGCCCATCCCCATGGCTGCTAAGATAGACTGTAATTTAAAACTAAACACTATGGAGTAAGGGTGATAAATCCTACTGTGATCTTGACTATGTTTACATTTCAGCCAGTGTGTGTTCCCTTATTGTTTCCTGTCTCAACCTCTCACCAACCCGACCCACACATTCCGTTACGTAATTGTTCAGGTAGACAGATTTAGTGTGGCTTTGTTGACCATAAAAAACTTAAAAAAGATAACACTGCCACATAACATTTACAAAAAGATCCTAAAGTGGAACTAGCATCAGCTAAAAATCTATCACAATGGTTTGTGTTTTTTTTTGTGTAAATTAAAACCCCTTCTAACCTAGACTGAATTAGTGGAGAGTACAACCTATTCACCAGCTTTAAACGTATAGAATATTAGTAATGATTTATTAATGGTGTTTATAACTTCAAAGTTTATAATGATTAGGGCTTGGATTTTCGATGATCTAAAAAGAGAAGAATTATGCATTCACTGATGCCCTAATATATGACATAAAAAAAAACTAATATAATTTAAAATATCACACACACACAAGTTTATGTAGTGTATGTGTGTGTGTGTGCGGTGTGTGTCTGTTTGTGTGTGATATGTGCTGTGTGTGGTGTGTGTATGTGTCTTTGGTGTGTGTGTGTATGTGTGTGGTGTGCGTGTGGTTTGTATGTGTATTTATGTGGTGTGTTTGTGGTTAGTGTGTGTGTGTGGAGTGTGCATGTGTAAGCGATATGTGTGTGTGTGTGTGTGTGTGTGTGTTTGGTGTCCGTGTCTTTTTTGCCAGACTTTCTAATGAAAATGAAACACGGTCAGTTTGTTCCTTGATAGACGTAGTTGACCGGGGTGAAGAGGGCTGCAGACCAAGTGCACAATAGTTTCATTTGGATATGAATGTGATATAGAACAAATTAAACAAAAATGATTCTTTATAAATATCCAACCCCTAGTTATGATTTACTTGAAGCAAATATCTCCAGTATGTATAATACTTTAATAGGTGCAGAAGCGAATCTTCTTTTTCTGTAGGGAAAGAGCGAGAGGGGGGGGGGAAGGAATTTGAAGACCATAAAATAAATTTAGAAAGACGTCAAACCAATAACATTCTTTTTATTTAGCTTTTTAAAAGGGATGGATTTGATGGAAGGGATTATTTTGTAAGGAGATAAGTCACAAAATATTTCTTCATCCATTACTCTTAACATTACCGTTATTGTTAATAAAATATTTCCAGTAGATTTGTCTGCCTGCTTAATTTCATATTTCATTTTTCCTGTATTTCATTTTAGATTTTCCCCTTTGTTCCTTTTTTTTTTGTTGTTGTTGATATAATTGTGTATATATAATTGTGTATATATAATTGTGTATATCTAATTGTGTATATATAATTGTGTATATATAATTGTGTATATCTAATTGTGTATATATAATTGTGTATATATAATTGTTTATATATAATTGTGTATATATAATTGTGTATATATAATTGTGTATATCTAATTGTGTATATATAATTGTGTATATATAATTGTTTATATATAATTGTGTATATATAATTGTTTATATATAATTGTGTATATATAATTGTTTATATATAATTGTGTATATATAATTGTTTATATATAATTGTGTATATATAATTGTTTATATATAATTGTGTATATATAATTGTTTATATATAATTGTGTATATATAATTGTTTATATATAATTGTGCATATATAATTGTTTATATATAATTGTGTATATATAATTGTGTATATATAATTGTTTATAAACAATTGTTTATATTTAATTGTTTATATACAATTGTTTATATACAATTGTGTATATATAATTGTGTATATATTATTGTGTATATCTAATTGTGTATATATAATTGTGTATATATAATTGTGTATATCTAATTGTGTATATATAATTGTGTATATCTAATTGTGTGTATATAATTGTGTATATCTAATTGTGTATATATTATTGTGTATATATAATTGTGTATATCTAATTGTGTGTATATAATTGTGTATATATAATTGTGTATATCTAATTGTGTATATAAAATTGTGTATATATAATTGTGTATATATAATTGTGTATATATAATTGTGTATATCTAATTGTGTGTATATAATTGTGTATATATAATTGTGTGTATATAATTGTGTATATCTAATTGTGTATATCTAATTGTGTATATATTATTGTATAGGTTATATGTCTCATCTCTCTCTTTGATCTCTCTCAGTTTATCTGCGAGCTGAGACTCGAGTCTCTTATTTCTTGTCAGATTGACCTTGTTGAGTTCCATGCAGCCATTCAGCCCTCAAGTTATTAGGCTGGTCCACCAACTTGAGCTCCTAATATGAACATGATCCACGATTTCATCAACAGTGACGGCAGCTAGAGGCGACATTAGGCACGAACTCCCATAATACGCACCCAGCCGGACAATAGCCACTGCGAAACGGAACAATTAGTGCCCGTTTAACTCTCAATGGGTCATTTTAGAACAACCGTTCTAGTTGGCTCCAGACGTCTCTGTGCCTGTCCATTATCCCAGCTCGAGAACCACTGAGTACGTTCAAACTCACGAATCTTGGCCCATCGACGAAAGTTACAAAACTAGTTTTTTAAAGTAACTAAAAAAGTTTGAAGCTGCTAAAAAAAAAATTATTGCCCCGGGTGAGGTACTGTCTATAAGTACGGCGCGCTAACCGATTGTGCCACCGGGGAGATGTAGTTAGTTGCTGGACATAGCACCATTTGCACGATATATCGCTGAAGGAATGCACGAAAGGTTTTTTTTAGACTATATCATTCCAGCTGATGTAGTTGAAGGTCAACACAGAGATAAAAGGAAATACATTTAAAATATTTGAACTTGGATGACATAGCAAATCGAAACGATGAAGATAAAGACAGGATCAACAAAGTCTTGACACACTTACCCTTGACACAGTCATTGATCTGACAAATAATGGTAGACAAAATGTGTATTGAGACTTTATAAGTAGGCTAAATGGCTGTGTAGACACCGGTCAGTTGAGAAAGTTCCAATAATATCAACTGATACCGTTAAAAAGCGACAACTAAGCATGTAGTACCAATATCAGCTATCTTCAATCACCTGTATTACAGATACCAGTCGAGCTGGAGTAGTGGACGATACACTGCTATGGAAATTTCAACAGAAACATAAAAAATAGAAAGAAAGAAATGCTTACAAAAATGTTTAACGTTCACAATTAATATATACTTATTACAGTGTGACGTGTTTTGTCAAGAGACTATACAGTACTGTACATCCCTAGAGATGACACTGTTTCCTGTTTTTGGCTAAAATGTCAATTCCATTCCAACTTTGATCAGATAGATCAACAAATGTTGATAAGTCAGTCTTGTTGTCTGATCATTTTGTGCTGACTTTATGATGGGAAAAAAAAACTGTTTCTGAAGAAATATAAAATCAAACATTGCCATAATCCTGGTGTAACTATCTAAAGTTTTTAACTTTTCTGAAAGATATCTCAAGAATCCAGGTATTCCAGCTTCAGAGATCCATTGCGCAGAGCAAGGAATCTGTCTACAATTATAATACTTCCATCTGTCAGTTGTCCTGTAATACCCACAGCCAAGACCAGGTTTTGTAACCAGTTTTATTTTTCTTTTAATATTCATCTGGTTTTTTATTCCTCTCACCTCCAACCCATATTTGTTTCATGTCTTAAAATAAATCTTTAGGAACTTTGTGACATGATAACCATCGGACCTCGGTGTATAAGTCATCATCGGTAAAGTAACTGTATCTTCTAACGACTGACTCATACAGTTAAAGTACGAGATCTAATAAAAACAAATTTTGAACCTAGATGTTGTTGCTGAAATTGTGGTGAATCTGAATTAGAAATTTTGATTTTGGCATGGCAGCAACACCATTATGTCTGCCAACTCTATCTGCAGCACCTTTGGTAGGTAGGTAGACTTGCAAGTTCGCTTTAATCCAAAGTATAGTGCTGCAGAACAGACTGAAATTTTTCAAAGACGTCCTGGCTTGTTTGGTGATATACTTAGGGGTCAATTAGTTCTTCGAAAATGTTTCATTTTTACAATCTCAGCAATAGCAATAGTAAACTGTTCAAACATTGATGTAATAAACTTCAACTATTGTTTCAAATCATTTGATATTTCATCAACCCATTTCGGCATCAGTATTCCTATTCAAAGAAATATCTTTGAAGCTTGTATCTTAGACAGGACACACAATTTCAGTTGTTTTTAAAAGAACGAAATCTTCTTCGGTGTAATAATTCCCATTCAAGGCGATCAATCGGCTAAGTTCGTAGCTTGCAGTAACAGAAACAGCACGCCTGTTCTAAATGTTTGTTCAAAATGTCTGTTGTCTCAAGTTTCAATTCCTTGAGTCTCGAGGCACACATTAAACGGTTATCCTCATCGTACAGAAAAGTTTCCTTAAGCCTCTAAGGCTCATCGGGGCAGATGAGTGTAGAGTGGTGTAGATACTCGACTATCGAACTGAGAGTCATGGGTTCGATCCTCGGTGAGAACCATGGAATTTTTTAAGGCGAAATTGGGTGCAAAGTCGTCAATCAGGTCCACCCAGCTTTAAATAGGTACCTGACTTAAGTTGGGTAAAAAATGCGGCTGGGCGTTGTGCTAACCACACAATACCTTCATATGCCGAAGGTATAGATACAGATAAATTCTATACTTCATCTACCCCAAGGGCTAAGGGAACTTTACTTATCGTACGGTCGTTGGTTTGTTTCATATTGCCCTTTGAAATTTTAATCTTTTGGCGTGACAATTTGCCAAATGTAATTATTATTTCTTCCATTCACCATATTCTTTTATAATCTATTTATTGTAAATTCTTTTCTGTGCGGATTTATTTTAATGCGATTTATGTGGTTTTCGGTGGAAAAAAAAATTTTTTTTTTTAAATATCTTAAAACTTATTTTTTGGAAAGCATGAAAAAGGTAGTTCCAGAAATTCAAGGAACACATTTATTTTTGTGTGCGCCGCCACTGATAGCCACACCAGCTTTAATGGCGGCGCATAACGCGTTCTGCCATGCCTACAAAGCGGCGGGGTTAGCGTATTCGCTACATCAGCTGACTAGATGGAGACGACAATGAAAATAGTAGGCAGCCCTGTCATATAGCTATGACCTCATTGTATAGATAAAAGATCAAGGTCAATGGTTGAGAAGTTCAAAAGTTCATTCAAAGTTGTCGGCTTTGAATTTCAAATATACAGCCTGTGCGTATGGACAAATGGCTATTGATAAAACGTTGAAATGATCTTCTCACAAATAGAACAAAAAATTTGTAAGTTATACACAAGACGTAGGCTACTGTAAAAATCTCAAGAAATGTTTGAAAAAAAGATAAAAATGTAAAATTGCCCACTGGTATCTATTTGTATAATTTCTTACATTTCAGGTTTTGACAGTATTACAGACTTATCTGGCAAAATATCAACTATCGAATTTCCTAAGTCTTTGATTGATAGCCGAAACATTTTTATTTTTACCCTTATAAATTTATTGAAAACTAAAATAGTCTGCGAGACCTTTTTTAAATTTTTCTATATGTTTTAATGTTTTTAAAAAAACTTTACTTGTTTGAATATGCATTTGACATATTTTACAAGGCTTGACATAACAGCTTAAAATAAAGATTTTGTAAGCAGTTTCAATAAAAAAATAAAACTGAAGTCCGTGAAAAATAAATATATAAACCTGACAATGTCTACCCTCTTTAATGTTTGGGGAAAACCCATTTATAGCAACATATTGCATGCATGTATTCACTAAGTTTCCCTCGTTTGATAATTTCGATAAGTTAGATTTAATGAAAAAAGAAAAATTCAAAAGGTATGGAATGTTCAAAGAACAAACATAGAAATATGAGCCTCAAGTCTACGTTGAAACTTGGTGACGGAAAAGCCGCATGAGACATTTACACAACTGGCTATTGTGACTTTCAGTGTTGTAAACTAAATATTTGTCCTCACGTTTGACTAGAGGCTATTACTATTATTTACTTTTGATCTTTATGTTTTTAAATTGTTAATGTGCCAGTACCAACTATCTCAAAGTTTTTTCTTTCTAGTACTAGTTGCCGTCTTTCTACTTTGACATACCTTCAGTTCTTAATGCTAAGTTATATTTCTTTTATTTTACATCTTTGTCTGACCGCTTGATAGATGACCCTCTGAATAATTCAATGACTATTGAGACAATGTAATGTACAAAAAGATTGTCTCTAGAGTGGTGTAACTGAGTAAAGATGTATTGGTAAACTGCAAGGGGCATACACAGACTGATGCATGTGCAGATAGACTGATTCGATAGATAGATAAATAGAAAGAAAGATAGACAGATAAGATATATATATATATATATATAGATAGATAGATAGATAGATAGATAGATAGATAGATAGATAGATAGATAGATAGATAGATAGATAGATAGATAGATAGATAGATGAAATTAAAATTGATTAATGAATGAACTGATAGATATTCAAAACACTGACTTACTAATTTATTTTCTGTTTTCCCAACACAAAGGTAAAAAAAAAATCTTTCTTCTTAAAATTCTTTCAAACTAGTAAGCCATGCCACAATGTTAACGGAATAAAAAAAAAGACTTGCAAACAGGGTTTGTCTGTCAGTTCAACCCCTCCCTCCCCTCTCCCTATTACGTAATGTACCAGTGTAGACCTGGGTCGTACTCAAGAGCATGTCATAGAAATGTAAATTCAGTCCCTAAAGAATGACAAATCTACTTCAGCTAACCGTCTGCTAACCTACATTTTACGTATGAATTGCAGGACCACCACTCGTCGTTAAAGCCGACATAGAAATTAGATCCATGGGCCCGATTTCTGAAAAAGATATGGTAAGTAATGGGTTAATGGTAAGTAATGGGTTAATGGTAAGTAATGGTTAATGGTAAGTAATGGGTTAATGGTAAGCAATGGGTTAATGGTAAGCAATGGGTTAATGGTAAGTAATGGTTAATGGTAAGTAATGGTTAATGGTAAGTAATGTATTTTGTTTTTTTTATTTTGTCGAACTGTTGCTCAATCTGTCAAATAACGCAGGAAAAGAAAACAGCAGAATAGACAGACTTTACATTTCAATGAAGTTAAACTCTAATTCTCACATTTTTAAGATATTGTGGCGGTGTAAGGTCAATGGGTTTACTACAGAGGATCTCAAACTATTCTATCAAATACAGGGTTTTTATTTATACCAACGAAAACCAAGTGCAGATGAAAAGGTTTGCTTAAACTGCAGTTTTTGTTGCTATTGTTTCAACAACTAACCATTGTTCAGTTTGCACAAGAAGTCGTTTTTTCCCCCCTGTATTTTGGGGGATTTTGAAATCTAAGTGTGCTTTATTGCTTCATAAAAATTCAAAACGTTTGTTCTCTTCATAATCTCTGTACAGACCAATGCGCAACATTTGCTAGGAGACATTTTGTAACGCAAGCTTTCTGACGCCTGTCCGAATCTCTATCGGCTAACATAGAATAAAAGACTAACAATAATATGAGGTGCGGAAAATTTAGGGAGTTCCGTGCACTGAGAGGGTGACCACTTACTGGACACAACGACCACCAGAACATCAACACGTTATACGAAATAACGTAGACAATAAATTCTTTAATTAGAAAGAAAAGATAACGAAATTATGTCAATCTTTCATTTTTCTCTCTTTCTCTCCTCTTACTTCCTTACAATACAATGTGCAGTTATCTGCCCCTCTACATTTAATACCTTACAATACACTATACAGTTATCGGTTCTTCCAAAATTGCTCATGATGAGTTACTGTTAGAGATTCCACTTCAGACCACAACCCCCTCCCCAACACAATTTAAGCCCCCTCCTCTTTCCATCCGCACCCCATACCATCGCTTCCTTCGACCCCACCCCTTATCCCGCACCCCCACCGTATGAACATATCAAGAACATCGTCTGAGTAGAGAAGGTGGAAAAAAAAACAGATTTGCCTCCCGCACCCACCCCCAAACCGTCTCTACCCTCCCTTCGCCCTCCCTCACAACCATCTTTTCTTTTACAAATTAATACAAATCCTGCTCTAATTGAAAGGACTGCGATAACAAGTGTCTACAACCAGAAATTGTATTACCATTTCTGAAACTGTTAAACCATCAAGCAAGACACAGGCTCAAGCGCGCACTCTTACTCACTCACTGATTCCCAGTCTCTCTATCGCACACACGCACACACACACACACACACTCACTGATTCCCTGTCTCTCTATCGCACACGCACACACACACACTCACTGATTCCCTGTCTCTCTATCGTACACACACACATAAACTCACACATATTGAAAAAAAGGGTGGGGGTGTGATGAACGAAATGGGGGAGGAGGTATGTTTCTCATTTCTAGCCAAGAACCCTCCCCCCCCTACACCCCCCCCCCCTCACACGGCTGTCTCAAACTGGATGATAGGTTAGGTAAAGAGTTAGACAGACACTAATAAAGTTGTCACAATCGACCGTCTGGCTGCCGTATAGAAGGAGATGTTCCGGCAGAGGCGGTGGAGTGGTGGTGCTGTGAGGGGTGGGGCTGTGAGTGGTGGTGCTGTGAGGGGTGGGGCTGTGAGGGGTGGGGCTGTGAGTGGTGGTGCTGTGAGGGCCGGGGGGGATGAAGTGCTCAAGAGAATATAGAAAGAAAGGGCGAGTTTTTTCCCCTTATTTCCACCCAACCAAGAAACACACAGACCCCCCCCCTCCCCCACCCCCATCTTTTTATACTTTATATTTTTGTGTTCAAATATTATTCCGCATGTGTGGGTAGTGTGCAGTGTGGTTCAGTGTTACAGAGTTCAATTATTTCCATGTCAGTTAGCGTCTTAAAAAGCAAATAGATAGAAATATATATTTAGTTCACATTGCTGTTTTTTGTTATATTGAGACATTCTGGAAACCAGAGTTCAATTAAATGTATTTAACGAAAGTCTGCGTGATTTCTGACATTTATTACAGCAACATGGATCAAACATGGACATAACAGCGTCAAGGGTCAAACTTGGACATTTCGAATACATGGGGGGGGGAAACATGGACATTGCAGATATACATGCTTCATGCATGAAAATTACAGAGATGAAAAAAAAACTGATGTCTGTATGAACACAGCACGTGATGTTTATGTTGGGGAAATGTTGTATCAGATTCGAAGTTAAATACAATATTTTTCAATTTTCCCTTTTTTTTAACTGCTCATGATGGCGTGTAGAATTTATCAGTGCCTTAAAACCACGGCATATTGAGGAATCGTGTGGCTGGCCTTTACTTCTCAAACCGTTGTTAAGTGTCCATTTTAATCTCCGTGTACTTTATCAAAGTGCTAAGTAATTGTAAATAACACATCCTAATGCACCAAACATAGATAATAAAATGGTACGCGCCATATTTGGTTTGAAGTTGAAATGAATGTGATCCACAAAATTTGACAAACACACCACGTGTGGTTTGGACATTAGCGTAGTGTACTGCCGGTTGTGCGACTGCACGGGGCGCCAAAGTAGTATGTTTGAATGAGTAGCCAAAAATGTAGCTCACCCAGGGCGCCACAATAGCTAGCTACAGCTCTGAGTTGGGGGCAAGAATTTGGGACGTGCTGGACCGACTAGACGGCCATTAGTCATAGGTCCTTTAGTTTTGTAAAAAATAACTTTAACTAAAAAAGAAACTTAAATAATTAGGTAAACTGAAGTTGTAAGATACAGTTGGCCTATATTTGAAATGTTCACTATACTTTACATCAAAACAGATTTTCGAATCACGTTTAATAATTTCTGCAAGATGGAATGCCATGCTGTGGTTGTTGGAATGCCATGCTGTGGTTGTTGGAATGCCATGCTGTGGTTGTTGGAATGCCATGCTGTGGTTGTTGGAATGCCATGCTGTGGTTGTTGGAATGCCATGCTGTGGTTGTTTGAACAGGGGCGGTGGCATGTAGTCGATCAGAATTTTTTTTAAAACTATAAAGAATGAGAGCCAGACTATAGTCAATTTATAAAGACTGAGAGCCAGACTATTGTCAATTTATAAAAAAATGAGAGCCACACAAAGCTCAATGAAGAGCCTCATTCGGAAACACCTGGTAGAGTTGCTTCTGGACTACATGAATTTCTCACCACTGCTCATCATGGGCTTTTACCGGCCAGCACGTCACAGAAATGAATTGCTGTAAAAGATTATTATCATAAAAATTGTGAAGAAATAAGATTTTACCTTCGTTTAAGGACGTTAATCATGTGCCAATGAACTGTTGTTTATTTAGTTTTAATGTCTAAATATTTTTTGTCTTTATGTCTGGAGATAAAAAAAATATAAACATGCTACATGCGTAAAGTTTTTTTTTTTTATAATCCAGCAAATTACAAATAATCAGAAATCAATTTATCATTACGTTTGTTATTCTTATAGAAACCAATGCTGTCAATTTATCCTGTGAAATTCTTTCTTCTTCAGATTCGATTTAAAACCGCCTATTTACACATTTTTTTTTTAAAACCGTCTATTTACACATTTTTTTTTAAAAACCATCTGTTTACACATTTTCTTTTTATAGATATGTTTGTACAGCTCAGTTTTTCCTATCTCACATTTGTGAATGAAATAAACTGTAACAAATAAATATTTGTATGTCTGATGTTGAGTTTCACGTGATATGCATGAAGGTCGTGCACACCCTTATAGAACTAAATAATTTGCTGTCTCAAGATGCTGTAAATTTAACTTTGATATCCTACGCACCTAATGTTAATGTTGTCTAGTTATGTCACAGATTCCCAGTTATGTCATTTATGTCTAGTTACTCACATGTGTCTTATTATGTCATCATTGTCTGGCTATGCCATTAGTTGTAGTAGTTGTCTAATCACATGATAGTTGCCTAATCACATGATAGTTGCCTAATCACATGATAGTTATCTAGTCACATCATAGTTGTCTAGTCTATACTGTCTATCATAGGTGTCGAGCCACATCATAGGTGTTTAGTCACATCATAGTTATTTAGTTACATCATAGTTGTCTAGTCACATCGCAGTTGTCTAGTTATGTCATAAATGTCTAGTTATGACATATGTGTATAACTATATAATAGTTGTCTAGTTGTGTCAAAAATGTTACATAATTCTAGTTATACCATTAATGTCTAACTGTCTTTACTGTCTAATTGTGTGACAGGTGTATTCCCTGGACTGTTACTTCCGTCAAGTGTGGACAGACACCCGCCTGGCCTTCAACGCCAGCATCGAGCGAGTGACCAATGTGTCGTTGAACGTGAAGATGTTGGAGCGTATCTGGCACCCAGACACCATCTTCCTGAATGGGGGACCGTCATACGTTCATACCATTACCACCCCGAACAAGTTCTTTAGGCTGTCTCATGATGGCACTGTTCTTTACTCACAGAGGTCAGATGACTCACACTTGTAGACACACACACACACACACATGCATATACAGATACATAGACAGACACAAAGGCACAGACACAAAAACATATTGGAACAAACAAATGTTCAAACTAATTAAATTGGAACAAACTTATATTTATAGAATCATATGTAGACACAAACGCATATAGACACAAACGTATATACAGACAAACGTACATAGGGACAAACGTATATTGACAAAAACATAAACTGACATAAACATAAATTGACACAAACATATAATAATTTTAAAAATACACGCATTGCCATACATACATTTACACGCATATACTAAATATAAATATATTGTAAAACGAGGAAAAAACAAGAACTGGCAATATCAGATTTTTTTTTCAAACTGTATTTCTCTGTCTAAGATTATTGTGAATGTTCTTGTCCATTTATGTAAAGGAAGAGGTTTTATCTCAGTCTATTTATCTCAGTCTATTTATCTCAGTCTATTTATTTCAGTCTATTAATCTCTGTCTATGCACAGACTGACCATTAAAGCAAGTTGTCCGATGCATCTGGAGAAATTTCCAATGGACACACAGAAATGTCCACTCCATATAGCCAGCTGTAAGTATAGCCAGCTGTAAGTATAGCCAACTGTAAGTAGAGCCAGCTGTAAGTATAGCCAGCTGTTAGTATAGCCAACTGTAAGTATAGCCAGCTGTAAGTATAGCCAACTGTAAGTATAGCCAGCTGTAAGTACAGTCAGCTGTAAGTATAGCCCAGCTGTAAGTATAGCCAGCTGTAAGTGTAAGTATAGCCAGCTGTAAGTATAGCTAGCTGTAAATATAGCCAGCTGTAAGTGTAAGTATAGCCAGCTGTAAGTATAGCCAGCTGTAAGTATGTTGAAAAAAAAACTCCACTACTAAACTTCCTTGTAAGTACATTGACTTAAGGGGAAAACAACAACATTATTACATTCATATTTGTAGGACTTCATTTATCAATGAAATTGTTTATTACACTATCCCCTCACTTTCCCCCCCCCCACCCCACGCCTCTGCTTGTAAAATACAACACTTGGTAACAATTATATCTGGCTTAACTTATTTGTAACCAGAACCGTCATTCGGGGACCTCTGGAGTAGACTTCATGGGGTATCTTAGACACCCCCCCCCCCCCGAGGTAGAGTTGGATCTGTTGGGGCACCGGGCGTCGATGTAGATTCTGGGTTCAATAAAGAAACTGGGAGAAGTAAATAAAAACAGGTTGAGTTTGGAAGGGCCCTTCAAAAGTCGGGATCCGGGACGCATCCAACGTTTAAGCTGATGATGCACCTAGGAAAAAAGTACGTATGATTTGAGGGCTGAAAGCATGACATACGATGACATATAATGACATATGATTACATATAATGACATATGATGACATATAATGACATATCATGACATATAATGACATATGATGACAATTTGTGCTGTCAGTGGAGTACTCGGGCGGTCCCCTAGTGTGGCCCACCTTTAAGGACGACTCTGGCTATCACTGAAGTCTAGAGAACACGTAGTGTCGGGTCATCGTCGTCTGACAGAAAATTAAACCATTCACATAATATCAAAATACAGGCAGATGAGTATATCAAGAGAGAGAGAGAAAGAGAGAGAGAGAGAGAGAGAAACACATATACACCGCGGAAAACAATGCTATGTGACTCAGATACTCTACTCACAATGATAAACACATGCAAACGCCCAAAATACTTTGCACGTTTAAATCAGATTTGTTCCACTAGCCGACAACACATCACTAAATATACGTAGACAATAGTGTAGATACTCAATGCAAATATTGAACTAACTTTTATAGCGAAAAAATCAAAACAACTTTAACTTTTTATACAGAGTAGATTAGATTGTGTTTTTCTACACACAAACACACACAAACACATCACAGAAACCCAATCAGACAAATACACTTACAATCAAAATGCAAAGACTACAATGTGTTTTCCGACATCTATAGGAAGTTATGGAAATCTATTGTGTTCGTTCCTGACATTTCTTCCTAAGCTAATGCAATATACAAATCTCTGATTTCCATGTTCTATAACGTCACGCAGTTTTCTGTATGCAACAATGTCGCCGTCGTTTGTCATATGTCTGTCAATGGGAATGTGTGTCTATATCAATGTGTATGTCTATAAAATATGTGTTTCAAAGTTTATGTGCGTGTCTATAATAATGTGTGTGTCTATAACAGTGTGTGTCACTGTGCCTCTGTGTGTCTATGCCTGATTGTGTCTATGTCTGATTGTGCCTATAACTGGGTGTATGTTTATGTATATGTGTTACGGCGAATGTCTGCTAGTTGGCCAATAGCAGCTATTGGCCAGCTAAACCGGCCAAGGTGAGCCTTTGCAAGCCAATTGTAGACGACATAGCCAGCAACGGGTTTCGTAAATTAGAGGGAACAAGGCCAGAAACGGGTTTCGTAAATTAGAGGGAACAAGGCCAGAAACGGGTTTCGTAAATTAGAGGGAACAAGGTCAGAAACGGGTTTCGTTAATTAGAGCGAACATGGCCAGCAACGGTTTTCGTAAATTAGAGGGAACAAGGCCAGAAACGGGTTTCGTAAATTAGAGGGAACAAGGCCAGAAACGGGTTTCGTAAATTAGAGGGAACATGGCCAGCAACTTTTTTCGTAAATTAGAGGGAACATGGCCAAAAACGGGTTTCGTAAATTAGAGGGAACATGGCCAGAAACGGGTTTCGTAAATTAGAGGGAACATGGCCAGAAACGGGTTTCATAAATTAGAGAGAACATGGCCAGAAACGGGTTTCGTAAATTAGAGGGAACATGGCCAGAAACGGGTTTCATAAATTAGAGAGAACATGGCCAGAAACGGGTTTCGTAAATTAGAGGGAACATGGCCAGAAACGGGTTTCATAAATTAGAGAGAACATGGCCAGAAACGGGTTTCGTAAATTAGAGGGAACATAGCCAGCAAAGGGTTTCGTAAATTAGTGGGAACATAGCCAGTAACGGGTTTCGTAAATTAGAAGGAACATAGCCAGCAAAGGGTTTCGTAAATTAGAGGGACATCAATGAAATGACACAATTTCAACATTAATATATTATAGCCTGTGTATGACGTACAAACACTATGTATTGCTAATATTAGTTCATCCATATTTGTTCTCCTACTATGTTTTAGTCATTACCATTTCTATGAATATTTTAAGTTTTAAGTTATAAGAATTTTGTTTACTTTTTAGTACATTGTAATAAAAATATCTCGTGTAAGTTGTTTTTTTGTAGATATAAATGTGACTCAAACATTGTCATCTGTTGGCTTTTAACTTAACCTAATGACAGGGAAAGTCCCTTTGGGTCATGCGTTTATCATCTTTAATGTAACATGTTTTTAAAAAGGGAAATTCCCACGAGGGACTCACCAGCTATCAAGGAAAGATAGATCACACCACCAATCTATTTATATACACATTTGGACCCATGTAATATTAATCTACCCATATAGTGAAATAGGAAAAGGGATAAATAACAGTTTGTTGTTCAGGAGAAATAACACTTGGAATGAAACAGGGAGAGGGAATAACACTTGGAATACAACAGGGAGAAATAGAACTTGTAAAGAAACAAGGAGAGCGAAAAACACTTGGAATGAAACAAGGAGAGGGAATAATACTTGGAATGAAATTGAAACATGGATATAAAACAAGCTAAATGGAATGAACGGATAAAAGAGTATTTAAAAAAAAAGTTCTGCGATTCCAGGTCGTTTTAAAAACAAAACCATTTTTCAACATTTTTTTTTAAAGACAAAAAGAAATAAAATTCCTTTTACACACGTTCTCTCACACGTTCTCTCACACGTTCTCTCACACGTTCTCTCACACACGCTCTAAAAACCTTCAAACTGGTTATTATTATTATATAAGTAAAGGGGGGATTTTTTTAAAACATGTATTTGGTATATTATAGGGTGTGTAATACTGCGGACACAATGATAATATAAACATCATGTTATGTGTATATCATATGGATTCATTTAGATCTTAATTGATAGTATTGATCCATATTTACCGTGCTTATAGACCCATGTATAACGTAGTTGATAGTATAGACCCATGTATAACGTAGTTGATAGTATAGACCCATGTATAACGTAGTTGATAGTATAGACCCATATATAACGTAGTTGATAGTATAGACCCATGTATAACGTGTTTGATAGTACAGACCCATGTATAACGTGTTTGATACTATAGACCCATGTATAACGTAACTGATAGTATAGACCCAGGTATAACGTGTTTGATAATATAGACCCATGTATAACGTGTTTGATACTATAGACCCATGTATAACGTGTTTGATACTATAGACCCATGTATAACGTAGTTGATAGTATAGACCCATGCATAACGTGTTTGATAGTATAGACCCATACATAACGTGTTTGATAGTATAGACCCATGCATAACGTGTTTGATAGTATAGACCCATGTATAACGTAAATGATAGTATAGACCCATGTATAACGTGTTTGATAGTATAGACCCATGCATAACGTGTTTGATAGTATAGACCAGCCAAACTACAGCCCGCGGGTTTAATTCCGCCCGTCAGGCTGTTTAATCGTTTTAGATTGAGGCACATTCCAAGCCGTTCATATTATGACATTTACACTTAGTTCTATCAGTGTGGGTGAGTACTCCTGCCAACATTCTTGGTTCGGATTGCGGGTCAAATTAAGGAACCCAATGTGGCCCACAACTCAAAAAGTTTGCCCACCCCTGGTAAAGAGCCACTCTAACGTGTTTGATAGTTTAGACCCATGCATAACGTGTTTGATAGTTTAGACCCATGCATAACGTGTTTGATAGTATAGACCCATGTATAACGTGTTTGATAGTATAGACCCATGTATAACGTGTTTGATAGTATAGACCCATGTATAACGTGTTTGATAGTATAGACCCATGTATAACGTGTGATAGTATAGACCCATGTATAACGTAGTTGATAGTATAGACCAATGTATAACGTGTTTGATAGTATTGACCCATGTATAACGTGTCTAGGCCTACACGTAGGTATACTGGCGGTCGTGCGGTACAGGCGCTCAACTGTGGATCAGAGAAATCCCGGGTTCGTAGCTCAGAGAGAAGCTTAGGATTTTTTTTTTCAGGTTCTGGTGAAAGTCCCACAAGTCTCCCAAGCTTTAAATGGGTACCTGACTTAGTTGTGTCAGAGTAAAGACGTTGTGCTAACCACACAATCCCTCAAAAAGCCCTGGCTACTGAAAACGATAAATTCCACTCTGCCCTGATGAGTCATTCGGGGCTTCAGGCACTGGCGGCGGAGCAGGGGGGGGGCAGGGGGGGCAACGCCCCCCCCTAAAACTTTTAAGGGGGGCGGCGCCCCCCCCTTGAATTTCCAGTCTGCCCCCCCTAAAATTTTAACTTTTTTAACTTTGTAATTCATTTTAGTTTATATGTATCTTTTTCATTTTCATAATTCATTTGATTTATTTCTTAAATATAATATTTGAAAGAAATTACTAGTTATCAAAGGCCCGGTACCCGGACCGGCGAGTAGGCACACAGTTGGAGTTGAAAATGGTGATATATATATATTAGCTCGTTAACAATCAGTCTATATACTTGCAGTGGCCCTAAGGACATGAACAGATTATTGTAGCCAAAATACATTTGAGAATAGGGACACCTAATAATACATCAAATAAATTTCATATGTTAAATAGTTCCTCCCAAAGAAAATAATCCTCACTATGGGTAAACATAAACAACAACTCTTAAAATCATATTCATTCATATTATTTTAATGGACTCCTTTCCAAACAGTTATTCATTTAATGTTTTATGATGTTCAACATGGCGTATTAAAAAAAAAGAGAGACATGAGTGAGTGCTTGTGTTAAGCAAAACGCTACATGTTTATCAGGTGGTTTATTTACTGTTATACACAGTGTAGCATAGTACAATTAACTAAGAAAAATTGCCGACCCGGCAGTGCAGAACCTAGGGATTTAGGGGGCCGGTGGGCTTGGCCTCTGTGGCATTTTGACATGAGATATTTTTTTGACGCTTCTCAAGCTTGGTCCCGAGAAGAAATAATCGTTGTGTAGCTTTTAACTGACCTTCAATTAAAAACATAGTATTTCATCAATGCAGTTGAGGCCGCAGACGCAGAAAACATTAGTCTTCTTAAAAAAGAAAGACATATCAAAGCTTTCAACATTATAGTTCTGTGAAGCCAATGCCGAACCAAGGGATTTTAGGCATCTTCGGGAGCCACTACATTTTGACATGAGATAATGTACTTAATATTTAGTTTAAAAAATATTTTGGGGGCCCTACTCAAACTGGGCCCCCTCCATACACCCTCTGTGTTAAGCCCCATCATAAATGATTAGTTTGCAATCTCAACGTTGTGTACGGCGCTACTCAATCTCAACCCTTATTCAATTCATTCATTTGACGTAATAGTCAAAAAATGAAAAAAAAAAAGTGACGTATTTTAGGTTAGTAATAAAGGGAAATAATTGTACATTAGAAATAGACATATTTTAGAAATAAAAACAACTTAAACAATATAAATATTACATTATATTTAGGTATCCATAATTTGTGTTTAAAATTGAAATTGTGTAACATAACACAGAATATTAATTAAACGATTTCTGTAAATATTTCTTTTATGATCGCTTCTCATTTAATAACAAATTGAACACCATAGATTTATTACGATACTGTGAGATATACATAGGCCTATGGAACAAAGTTATTGTCTTGCATTTGTTGCGGGAAGTATCACAGAATAAAAAAAAAACACAGAATATTTTGTCATGATTGTGTTACTTCTAAGATCGCTTCTTGCCCTTTGTTAGTGATTGAGGCGGTCGAAAACAGTATTACATTGTGATTGCCATTTGGCATTCATGATCATATCTGCCGTATGTTAGTGTACGGTGTTTTGTCACCTCGGCACTAAACATAAGGCTGGTCCAATGTCAATTCTGGCAGCCATGTAGGAGACTATTCTTACTCGGCTGGCCAGTTGGTAGCCGGATTATGCATGTTAAGAAGAAAACAGTAAAAGTGTTTCTGCCATCTTTGAATTGTCTATGCCGCCATGTTGGATGACAGACGGAAGTCGCGATGACAGACGGAAGTAGCGATGACAGACGGAAGTCGCGATGACAGACGGAAACCGGAACACATGATGTAAAATTTGTATTATAGATAATTAATTGACATTTTACAGTAATCACATTATTGAGAGTTGTTGTGATTTATTTTAAAATTAGTTGCAAGTACCCGGCTTTGCCCAGGTTTAAAATAATGTTTTCTGTTTATTCAAGAAGCGTAATTTGACGTTTAATTAAGATTTAAAATAAGACGCGTAAAAAAGGGTTTATTTGCATGCAAATTGCAATAAAAGGGTACATTTATCTTAAAGCAATGTGATACACAACATTTTTGGCAGTTCCTCCCTCCCCTCTCTCCCTCTTTCCCTCCCTCTCTCTCCTCCCTCTCTCCCCCCTCCCTCTCTCCCTCTTTCCCTTCCTCCCTCTCTCCCTCCCTCCCTCCCCCTCTCTCTCCCTCCCTCCCTCCCTCTTTCCCTCCCTCTTTCCCTCCCTCTCTCCCTCCCTCTTTCCCTCCCTCTCTCTCTCTCTCTCTTCGACATGACTGTATCAAAAGATGACAATTCCTATGGATGAAGGAATGGAATGTAATAATGTAGTAAGTAATGTGATATTTGGTTCCCCGTACCGATCATATTTATAGTAAGTTAGCTATGTGGGAGAGAAGCTCGTAAAACCTGAAATCGGGGTAAAAGTTTGCCAATTTTCATGTCTTTGATATCCAAAATAATTAATTACAATTAAAGTACCCATTGAGATGGAACGAAACCTGTTTAAGAACATTCCCCATGTAATTTTGTGTACGTGTACCCAGTGGCGCAACCAGCAAAAAATGCTGGGGGGGGGGGCTCACATATTGAAAAAAGACAGTTTGACAGTTTGTCAGTCTTTTCTGTAACTTTATAACGTAAATTATGTATTGATGATTTGGCCGGGGGGGGGGGTGGCTCAAGCCCCCCTCCTCTCCCCCCTGTTGCGCCACTGCGTGTATCGAATTTCACGTTATTTGGTTGTCTGGATCTTGAGTTTTAAGGGGACAGACAGACAGATAGCAAATGCGTCTTATAAGTACATGTATAGAGAAGTATTGCCATCTACCGAATGACGGCAAATGTAATTTTTAAAGAAAATACAATTATTTATTATCTTTTCATAAATTACTTTTTGTTTATTGAGTTTCCCGTTTACGGTTTCATATTTATCATCATTCATGATAATTATCAGTAATTTTCTGATCTAATTTCACTATTACATTTGTAAACAAACTGACATTACGAATCAGTTAACGACAGAAGTGCTCAATGTTCATTTTTATCTTTTTTAATACATAATTTTTTAATAATATCGATTAAATACTTGCTACAGAATTACTATATTTTATTATAGAATTAAGGGGGTAAAATTTGTCTTTCGGTCATATTTTGTCTTGCCCCTCCTTAAATATTCAAGGGGAGGGCGGCGCCCACCCCCCTTGAATTTTGGCTTGCCCCCCCCCCCTTAAAATATTTCGTTCCGCCGCCGGTGGCTTCAGGGCTTTCTACTATTGTATACATATATACATTACTTCTTGTAGAAGAAAGCAAAAAGATACTTGAACTTATAACTTGATAGACTTTTTATTTTACATAATTTTATAAACATATCGTTTGGAAATTGTGTCACGACGCATTTCTGCAAATCTCTAAACAAAACAGATTTCATCGAACAAATTATATTGAAGTTTTTTTTTTGTTTTTTTTTATTTTTTTTTTTATTTTTTTTTTTAACGCCGCCATTGCCAGCATGGTAGGGTGTAGTGTGCCTACCACACCAACATTGTTGGCGGCGCTGATGCACGTCTGCCATGCCTATAGAGCGGCGGGGTGAGTGTGCCCGCTATCATCTGCAGGGATGGCAGAAAGATGGGTTTTAATCCTTGCCAAACCGGCCAGACCAGCAGGGTGTGTGTACTGCCGGCCGGCCAGAATGGCAAGGAAAGGGGTTTTTCCTGCCACTCGGACAGAGGGGAGGGTGTAGTGTGCCTGTACCCTCAGCCGGAAATGGCAAGCTGCGCAGGTGTGCTTGAGTGGGACGGAGTGGAAGGGTGTTGTGTGCCGACCACATCCGTCACCACCGCCAGCTGTGAATACTGCGGTCTCGGATAATCCTCATTGACCACAGTACCACCACCCTCGCAAGTAGTGGGTTTTTTTTTCCTGACTAGAGAACCCCTATGATCCATCCCCCATGGATCATGGTATGTCTCAGACCAGGAAGGAGAGATCACAAAATATCATGCCAAAATATTCTGTGATACTCTCCGAAGCAAATATATTGATTTTTTTTTTTTTTTTATTTTTTTTTTTTTTATTTTTAACTTTTTATTTTTATTTTTTTTATTTTTATTTTTTTATTTTTTTTTTTTTATTTTTTTTTTTTTTTTATTTTTTAACTTTTTATTTTTATTTTTTATTTTTATTTTTTTATTTTTTTTTTTATTTTTTAACGCCGCCATTGCCGGCATGGTAGGGTGTAGTGTGCCTACCACACCAACATTGTTGGCAGCGTTGATGCACGTCTGCCATGCCTACAGAGCGGCGGGGTGAGTGTGCCCGCTATCATCTGCAGGGATGGCAGAGAGATGGGTTTTAATCCTTGCCAAACCGGCCAGACCAGCAGGGTGTGTGTACTGCCGGTCGGCCAGAATGGCAAGGAAAGGGGTTTTTCCCGCCACTCGGACAGAGGGGAGGGTGTAGTGTGCCTGTACCCTCAGCCGGAAATGGCAAGCTGCGCAGGTGTGCTTGAGTGGGACGGAGTGGAAGGGTGTTGTGTGCCGACCACATCCGTCACCACCGCCAGCTGTGAATACTGCGGTCTCGGATAGTCCTCATTGACCCCAGTACCACCACCCTCGCAAGTAATGGGTTTTTTTTCCTGACTAGAGAACCCCTATGATCCATCCCCCGTGGATCATGGTATGTCTCTCAGACCAGGAAGGAGAGATCACAAAATACCAAAATATTTTGTGATACTGTCCGAAACAAATTGAAGTTTTTTTGTTTTTTGTCACGTCTGGTATATTGTTTTGTTGATGTGGAATCTATAAGACTGAAACCAGTTTGAAACATATACGACCTTCAAAATATAAATATTTAATTATTTTTATTGTATAGTTGATTGATTTTTATTTTTCGATCAAGTCAACCTCCCCCCCTTCCCCCCCCCCCCATTGCCATTAAGACCCCTGAGGTTCAAATTCGACCCCAAAGAGGGACCACGTGATCTAGAAACTTCGTATACCGACGTCAATTCCTTTTATCTCCCCTTATATATTACTTTTTTTTGATGCGGCCATTCGGGTGGTATGGGGCGAGTGGTTGGGTGTGGTGGGTGGGGGGCGTGGGAAATGACAACTTTGGAAAAAAAACGGAAAAATTCTCCGGCCGACCGGCCATAAATATTTCCTTGAGCTCGAACGTTGCATCCTTCCCGTCATCCTTTAACCACACGGTATAAATAAGGGGAGAGTGAGATGAATGCATGATAGAGATAAAGATGTAAGCACTGTATGAAATCATCTGGACACGGGGAGATAACGCCTGGTCTGATCAATGAATTAGTTTAGAAGATGGGGGGCAGGGGGGGGGTGAAGTTACGTAGGGAGGAGGGGGAGAGGTATTTAGACATAAGCAGACTTGGTGTTTAAAATACGTAGCTTAAATATAGCACAATGAAAGTTAATAATTCTACGACAAACTTTTAAACGAGCGGCATTGCACAAAACATTGTTTTAAACATAAATAAACTGAGCCATGCTCCTTGTTTAACTGTGGCATACGGTTAGCAGATGAATGGACCAGTTACAATTACAGAGGAAATTATGACATACAAGTTTTTGTCTCTGGATCAACAGCCAGAAGGAGGTCATTGCTCACCCATCCATTGTCTAGATTGTGTTCATTAATATTTAGAATATGTATGACAAGAGTTAAAGAAATACCAACACCGACATTCTACAAAAACAAAACACAATCCGTTCTTTTGGAAATTGTTCACCTAAACGACATACATCCTCTACACAAAGAATGAAGTAGACACAAAGAATGAACTAATACACAAAGAATGAACTTGTATACAAAGAATGAACTAGTACACAAAGAATGACCTTGTACAGAAAGAATTAACTAGTACACAAAGAATTAACTAGTACACAAAGAATGAACTAGTACACAAAGAATGAACTAGTACACAAAGAATGAACAAGTACACAAAGAATGAACTAGTACACAAAGAATGAACTAGTACACAAAGAATGAACGTGTACACAAAGAATGAACAAGTACACAAAGAATGAACTAGTACCGAAAGAATAAACTAGTACACAAAGAATGAACTAGTACACAAAGAATGAACTAGTACACAAAGAATGAACAAGTACACAAAGAATGAACTAGTACAGAAAGAATAAACTAGTACACAAAGAATGAACTAGTAAAGAAAGAATTAACTAGTACACAAAGAATTAACTAGTACACAAAGAATGAACAAGTACGCAAAGAATGAAATTGCACACAAAGAATTCACTAGTACACAAAGAATGAAGTAGTGCACAAAGAATGAGCTTATACACAAAGAATGAACTACTACACAAAGAATTAACTAGTACACAAAGAATGAACTAGTACAGAAAGAATGAACTAGTACACAAAGAATAAACTCCTACACAAAGAATGAACTAGTACACAACGAATAAACTCCTACACAAAGAATGAACTAATACACAAAGATTGAACTAGTACACAAAGAATGAACTAGTAAACTACATATTTCAGTCACACCAATTTAATTCTATGACTGTCTTAAAATGTAGAACTGTTATGTCCAGTGAATTA
This sequence comes from Bulinus truncatus, assembly GCA_021962125.1. Lineage (NCBI taxonomy): Eukaryota > Metazoa > Mollusca > Gastropoda > Planorbidae > Bulinus > Bulinus truncatus. Next base: position 7,975,628 of record JAGDYQ010000006.1, read on the forward strand.
ATTGAATAAATATTCAGCTAAATGCTTTTTTTTCCCCTTGCTTTTTTTCAAAGTTTACTTTAATACACACAAACACACAGAGATGGTAAAAAGTAAAAAGATTAGATAGATAGATAGATAGATAGATAGATAGATAGATAGATAGATAGATAGATAGATAGATAGATAGATAGATAGATAGATAAATAGATAGATAGATAGATGAGAAGCAATGTAGAATTATTTCATAACTGTCCACTGTGCCCACAGTTGGTTACCCCGTGGAGGATGTCATCTACGAGTGGCACTATGGCAACGACCTGGCGGCAGTGGCATCAAGTGACATGCGTATGTCACAGTTTGACCTTAAGGGCATGCCAGCCTGCAATATCACAAAACAGTTTAAAGGCAGTAAGTTTCAATGAATGTATTGAGATTTAATTTGTTCTTTGTATGTCCCTGTCTCGTTGAAACTTTATTTTAAAAATAAGTTTGAACTGTATAATCAAACACACAGACATACAAACACAATAAATATGCTCACAGTTGTGTGTTTGTTTTGTCAGCTGGTTGACCCAGTCTATTTACTGTTTGCAGTTCTCCTTTTTTTCTTCCATAGCATCCAAAGGTTATGTCACAACGCTCTACAATGTTTCTTTAATTTTAAAACATATTTTAACAGCATGTATTATGTTTAAAAAAACATATTTCCCCAGGAAAATTCTACAAGCTAATTAAAGCACAGTAATGGTATTTGATTTTACGTGAAATTATTAATTTTAAGTGGTGGTTTGATTCGTATGTATCGATCATGTCCTGACTTTTTGACATTGCACTTCAATTTAACCGATTCACGATCATTCGAAAATGTTAGTGAGCTGTGTATATCGGATTTAGAAATCGGTACAAAATTTGGTATCGTCCCATCACTTCTTAAACTGTTGTTGTGACTCCTGATTAAAAATGTATGTTTATTATAGTAAAACACATTATAAATTAAAAAAAAAATTCGAGGACAGCAAAACCCAAGAAAATACACATTTTTCAGAATGTGCATCCTTGATTTGATGTATGTTTCCAATCGCCCATGTGTGTGTTATTTCAAAGACTACTAATGTTTTTGCTGTAGGCTACCTAACTGCATCTTTGTTTATCGAGTATCTCCTTATACTCCATCTTTAAAGTTATTGAAAAGAATGTAATTTATAATTTAGTTTTCCTAAGGCCAGACTGGCATTTTTATTAGCAATCTATCATTCAGTTTTTAATACGGTATTTATTCAAATGGACGAAATTGCCTTTTATTATACCATATGCTGGAAGTCCTTCTTTTGATAAACTGCTTTTGTATGTGAATATTTAGGTGCTACCTTGAGTGCTACACTATCAGAAAGCCAGTACCGGTAATGGCGTCATTTTTTTTTAATGTTATCGGTTCGTTTTCTGTATGATACAGTTATTACCTAAAATGTTTTTAAAAAAAATTAAAGTATTCAAAGATAAAAATTTGATCCACAAATCAACAATGAACCACTGGCTGTTGAAAAACTGAATGACTTGGGGAAATCTGGGCTCGGATAAAATTTTAAAAATGTGGATATTGTTTAACGTCATTTTACTCACAAATCACGTAGAGTGAGTGATTACATTTTTGTCCTGGTTGAGGGGGAAAATAAAACTTGAGTTGCACTTGATGCACTTAGATTTTTTTTTTCAAATAAATTGTAAATAAACTCGTGATCATTTCTTGATACAAAACGAGGGGGGTAGTAGAGAGAGAGTGGTAGAGAGGGAGAGAGAGAGAGCGTTTTACCACACGACCATCCGTCCCCTAGTGGCAGTGTGGTAGAGCGCTCGACTGCTATCCTAAATGTCTTGAATTCGAATGTCGTTGGGGAAGAGTAAATACGGCTAGGCGCTGTACTAATCGCATAATCCCAGAACAGCCATGGCGTAGCGAGTATAGAAGACATTAAAATGGTATTCATGTAGGTGGTTGCCTCAGTGGACCAGGGGACATAACGCTGCACAGAAGGAATTGACCTCAATAAAGTAGTAATTGTACACTTACATACACATTTATTTCTGATAATATTACATTGATTGCATTGATACATTTAGATAAAGTTGAAATGTTTAATGACACAAAGGACAGTGGGTTCACTAAAGCTTTTGTGATAGTATTTATAAGTGGATGTGAGTGATAGTGTTATAAGTGGATATGAGTGATAGTGTTATAAGTGGATGTGAGTGATAGTGTTATAAGTGGATATGAGTGATAGTATTATAAGTGGATGTGAGTGATAGTGTTATAAGTGGATATGAGTGATAGTATTATAAGTGGATGTGAGTGATAGTGTTATAAGTGGATATGAGTGATAGTATTATAAGTGGATGTGAGTGATAGTGTTATAAGTGGATATGAGTGATAGTATTATAAGTGGATGTGAGTGATAGTGTTATAAGTGGATATGAGTGATAGTGTTATAAGTGGATGTGAGTGATAGTGTTATAAGTGGATGTGAGTGATAGTGTTATAGTAGTTTTATTGACTTTTATGCAAAACTAACAATATTACTGAAATTAATGTATTAGACTGGTGAATTAGATTAGTGAATTATACTGGTGTATTAGACTGGTATATTGGACTTATGTTTTAGACTGATGTGAATTAGAGTGGTCTATTAGACTGGTGAAAGACTTGTGTATTAAAGAGTTCAGAGATATAAAAAAAAACAGCTTAAGTAGCTCGGAGAGGAAGAAACAATAAAGCCATTCACATCAGTAACAAGTCTTCTTCGATTCTTAAGACAGGGACTTAACAAGTGGTCAGCTCTAGAAACTACTCTAACATACCCCTCCGCACTCCCCACACTACCCCCTACTCTAACATATCCCTCCGCACACCCACACTACCCCCTCAGATGTATAAGGGCCAGAGCAGACATTCTCAGCAAGCGAATTTTGATTATCTGTCAGTTTTAGTTGTCATGAAATTAAACACACACCACCAAATTCACTTCCATCATTAACAAATGTTTGAAACAATCATGTTTCATTTCCTCAGAATGTCTGCAGCCTTATTCTAATCTTCTTGAATTACTTTATTTTTTGTTATATGCTCTCTCGTGCTGTATTGGGTCAAAGACTTCTCTTTCATTGTTTCTGACTCTTATCACTCATTTGTTTTAATGTACATTACTGTCTTAACTCACATAATCAGGTTGTGAATTTTGAGGAAACGTTCATTATGTAACAGTCCCATTGACTGGAACCTGTCATATTTTATCATTATAATTATGTGTATTAAGTCAATTTTAAGTCAATCGACTGGTACTTTAGCGTTATTACTGGGGGTACTTTAGCGTTATTACTGTGGGTACTTTAGCGTTATTACTGGAATACTTTAGTGTTATTACTGGGGGTACTTTAGCGTTATTACTGGAATACTTTAGTGTTATTACTGGGGGTACTTTAGCGTTAATACTAGGGTACTTTAGCGTTATTACTGGGGTACATTAGCGTTATTACTGGGACACTTTAGCGTTATTAGTGAGGTACTTTAGCGTTATTACTGGGCTACATTAGCGTTATTAATGAGGTAGATTAGCGTTATTACTGAGGTACTTTAGCTTTATTACTGAGGTCATTAGCGTTATTACTGAGGTACTTTAGCTTTATTACTGAGGTCATTAGCGTTATTACTGAGGTACTTTAGCGTTATTACTGGGGGAATTAAGGCGTTATTACTGAGGTACTTTAGCGTTATTACTGGGGGAATTAAGGCGTTATTACTGGGGTACTTTAGCGTTATTACTGGGGTACTTTTGATTTCAACATTTGTCGTTGAGTTTGTCTTGTATTTGGCTCACTGCACACTAAATCCCTTTCAAAGACCAAATACATCACATTTATATGTGGACTTTATGACACCGTATTATTCGTGTGGACTTTATGACGCCGTATTATTTATATGTGGACTTTATGACGCCGTATTATTTATATGTGGACTTTATGACACCGTATTATTTATATGTGGACTTTATGACACCGTATTATTCTTCGTGTTGAGACTTTATTTTTCCTATTTTCAACTAAGATGGTGGATTTATTAGTGGTTGTATGACAAGAGATAGACCTGATAGGTATCGAACTTTTACTAGAATGGTCTTTATTTATTTTCATACCCCACTCTCCTCTTGTTTTAAATCACTAGATTGGTGCCTTAGTCTGTTGGCTCTCTTTTAGTCATGCCACTCTGTGTTGTATGGGCATCGTTTAATTTTATTGTTTCTTATCAGCTTACGTTCTATATGCTGCTCCAAATATCTTAGTGCAGTCGACTTACATTTGTCTCTCAATGACCAGCTTTGTACTTTACGCTATTGACGTACATTTTTACTTGCACTGCAGTCTACTTACACGACTGTCTACTTACACGACTGTCTATTTACGCGACTGTCTACTTACTCGGCTGTCTACTTACACGGCTGTCTATTTACACGACTATCTACTTACACGGCTATTACACGACTGTCTATTACACGACTGTCTATTACACGACTATCTATTACACGACTGTATACTTGCACGACTGTCTATTACATGGCTGTCTACTTACTCGGCTATCTACTTACACGGCTGTCTACTTTCTTGACTCTCTACTTATAAGACTGTCTACTTACATGACTGTCTACTTACATGACTGTCTATTACACGGCTGTCTACTTACACGACTGTCTACTTACATGACTGTCTACTTATACGACTGTCTACTTATACGACTGTCTACTTACACGGTTAACATTGATATTATATTATGTCATATAACCACTTAATCAATTTGGCCTAAGCCCAAACCTTCTGTTAAATGTAAGGACCCTTACGGCGCACGATTAACAAACTCTGCACACACCTAGTCTACTTTTTTTCAATCAATATTCTGTGAATAAAGATCAGAATCTTTCTCTGCCATAGACTCTAAAAAAAAGTACATTATTTATTTCTTCCAATCTGTTTAATATTGCCTTTGTCCAATCCCATTTCAGAATTATCGCCTGAACATTACTCTTCAGTTCGGGTTCATTAGTTTTATTTTTTTTTATAATAGAAAATAAAATCATAATTAGTATTTTAAATTTAAAAAAAAAATGATTCTCAATCATCAAACCATCCTTGAAATTGTTAATTTAAAGATCCTTCTCCGTGCTTTCTTTTCTGTTAAGAGTTTTATTGTTGTTCAATTGAATTTTGTTTCTGTTTGATGCCCCATCCAGCCCCATCCAGCCCCAGCCATTAATATAAAGTTAAACCACTCGTTTTTATGGCAAAGGTGGTGGGAGATAAAAAAAAATGTCCACAGACTAATTAAACAGGAAACTTAATATTTTTGTTTGTTGTACATTCTAATTACGGCTCCTGGTCCATTAAACGACATTTGTCCTAGGCTCAGCAGAGGGACAGATGGCTGAGTGACTGAGTGGTGTTCAGCGCTTGGTAGTCGACATGAGAGTCCTGGGTTCGATCCAAGGAAGTTTTTTTTTCCATGTCCTGATGAAAGTTGGTAAAATATCTCTTTAAGGGCTAAGGGAACTTTTACTAGGCCCCCACAAATGCCCCTCACCCTAGGCCACCTCAGGGATGAGCTACTTAATGTGTAGAAAGAGAACATGAGTAAGAGAAGAAAAGAATTGTTTGTGATCAGTTAAATCTTTTTAAATGTATCGACTAAAGCTAGAATATTTCAGTTAATCTCTATTACCCACAAGCGATAGGTTGTACTTCCCATGACATGTCAAGCCATTTTAAATAGAACTAATTACATGCTAACCGTACCACTCAGACTTAACTTCGGATGAAACTGGAATTATTTATCTGTTATATGTTTCTGTAGAGGAGCGAAAAAAAACAGCTAAGAGCTCCTGATTTTAATAGATCTTTTGAACCTGTATAGAGTCACTCTATTGTTCCTTGAACATGTGTAGAGTCACTCTATTGTTCCTTGAACCTGTAAAGAGTCACTCTATTGTTCCTTGAACATGTGTAGAGTCACTCTATTGTTCCTTGAACCTGTATAGAGTCACTCTATTTTTCCTTGAACCTGTAGAGAGTCACTCTATTGTTCAATGAACATGTGTAGAGTCACTCTATTGTTCCTTGAACATGTGTAGACTCACTCTATTGTTCCTTGAACCAGTATAGTCACTCTATTGTTCCTTGAACCTGTATAGAGTCACTCTTTTGTTCCTTGAACATGTGTAGAGTCACTCTATTGTTCCTTGAACCTGAATAGAGTCACTCTATTGTTCCTTGAACCAGCATAGAGTCACTCTATTGTTCCTTGAACATGTATAGAGTCACTCTATTGTTCCTTGAACCTGTATAGAGTCACTCTATTGTTCCTTGAACCTGTATAGAGTCACTCTATTGTTCCTTGAACATGTGTAGAGTCACTCTATTGTTCCTTGAACCTGTATAGAGTCACTCTATTGTTCCTTGAACCTGTATAGAGTCACTCTATTGTTCCTTGAACCTGTATAGAGCCACTCTATTGTTCCTTGATCCTGTATAGAGTCACTCTATTGTTCCTTGAACATGTATAGAGTCACTCTATTGTTCCTTGAACATGTGTAGAGTCCATCTATTGTTCCTTGAACATGTATAGAGTCACTCTATTGTTCCTTTAACATGTATAGAGTCAATCTATTGTTCCTTGAACATGTATAGAGTCACTCTATTGTTCCTTGAACATGTATAGAGTCACTCAATTGTTCCTTGAACATGTTTAAAGTCACCATATTGTTCCAAGAACCTGTATAGACTAGTATAGAGTCACCGTATAGTTCCTTTCAACACACGAACACAGGTATGGAATAAAGATGTTGTGTTATATAACATTGATGCCATTTATCAAACTGTTCGTTTACCTTGTCTTTGCTGATGATTCGTCTTGTGGAATGTTGCCAAATGCTCGAGTTTCAACCAAATTATGTCTTTGAAGTTTAATATCAAAACAACGTATGTTTGTAATGATGCTATGACAAGTCAGAGACCACCTATGTTTCCATAAACATTAATTTCCCGATTTTATTTATTTCGCTTCATTTAGTTTTTGTGCAGGTGTAAGAATGTTATTGAGATATTTTGGAATTTGTACGTACATAAATATAAAAAAAAATTATTTTGGGAAAAAATTACCGGTAGATAAATCATAATAGTTCTAAAACCAGTGATTGTATCAAACACAATCAAACATTTTGAAATATTTGCATCGTTTGAAAAAAAAATAAAGTTCTATATTCTCGTCACTTTTTTTTTTCTATTTTGTTTTTCTTTTCTCTCTTCCCCAGCCCAGCATTCCATTCTTACAGTCTATTTTGATTTCCGTCGACACACTGGCTACTTCCTGATTCAAGTTTATCTCCCTTGTTGTCTTCTGGTTGTCCTCTCGTGGGTCTCGTTCTGGATTAACAGGGAGGCCACGTCTGACAGAATTTCTCTGGGTAACAATTTTTTTTACTAGAATTTACTTGATGCCATTTGGGTTAAACAAATGAGGAAAAACTATCAACTTAAAATCAAGGAATCCATTGTTGAGCATCCTAATTAAAAAGACAAGCGGTCATATTAAAAACTAGATTACTGATTCAGAACTTGGAATGGTTCCTTTGAATGTCGAGCCGCGGTTGTCAAACTGTGGTACGCATACCCCAAGGGGCACGGGAAAGGTTTTATAACAACCAAGAGTTTGAAGACGGTCGCCTGTTTGCTGCTTGTCTCGTGACTATTCCACGTGCCCAAATAATGCATTATAAAGATAAGCACATTCCATAATGAAAATAATTACATTTATTCACGAACTTTAGTGTGAAGGGTACCCGCGGAGACACTTTAGCACTCTTGAGAACCGCTAATGTTTAGCCTGATGTTCCACGATAGTTCTCAGTAGAACACTACACAGAAATCACCCAACAGTATCAATCATATAGATGTAAAGCTCATTTTTATTTTATTTTTAACAAAATAAAAAACTTGAATTACAAAGAATGTACGTTTTTGCAATGAAAGTGGAGTTTTTTGAGGTAGGGCTTTCAATGATAGGGGTGTGGCAGGGGGGTGGTATCATCTATTTTCCCACACACTACTTATTGTTCTTCTGTTACCTATTGCTGAACTAATAAACTGGAAATTCTAAAGAGTGTTAAATGTAGTTTTTAAAAGTCCGCTATTATTACCTGGTTTAAGAATAATGAAGCTTGAATTTTAAATATTCTAGTATATATCTAGTAAGCAGTACACTGCAAAACCTTTGCAAAAGTTATATCCCCTTAGACTTCATCGGTAGACTAGGTTATTTTTGGTTTCAGGCAGATCCGATTTTTTCATGATAGTATTTTGAACTGGAATACTGTTGTATTAATTCTTTACTTTCGATTTAACGTAGAACCCAAATCGCTAATATTTTATTATATTCTTTTTGTTTAAAATGAAGCATGATGTTGAAAAAAAAATGGCATCTATTCAACTGCAGACAATTTTAATTCTTTTATTTCTCAGGAGCGACAACCATGCTCACGATGACCTTTCTCGTACTGGACAGCAGAAATGACTTGCCAAGAGTAGACTACTCCACTGCTCTGGACGTCTATGTATTCATGTGTTTCTGCTTCATCTTCGCTTCTATACTGCAGTTTGCTGCTGTACACTTTTTCACAAAGTATGGGACAGCTGAGTGGGACATAAAACCCTCGGATTCCGACGATGAGGTTAGGTTAACCTAATAAATCATCTAAATTGAGACGGAATCATATATGAATTATCTTCTAACATCTTACAGTGCTCAGAACAATTTGTGGCCCTATTTAACTGGCATGCAATTTATTTTCCATTTTGATGCTCCTATGTTTTGTGCTATTTATATTTTTTTCATTACGGTACTCTTCTGTATTGTGCTATTTATATCGTGTCTCCCTTTGTTCAGTGTCTAATGTCAATAAATGGATATTTATTGTCTTTACTACCGTCAAGTGTGGACATTTTAAAAGCTGGACAAATTTTAATTGAACTTTTTAAAAGTTGGCCAAGTGCTTCTTCCAGTTTAAAAGTCCAATACTGATGTGATCATAGTCACTGCAACCCTAGATATGGTGGGGCAGGGCCGCTTTATCCTATAGGCACAGTAGGCACTGTGCCTATGGCCTACGGACTTTTCAAGGGCCTACGAAAGCCAGAACGTAAAGTGAAAACGAGTGCATTCTTGAAAAAATATTAAAAAATGAAATCGGGGAGAGCCTACGACTTGAAAGTGCCTAGGGCCTACGACTTTGAAAGTGCCTAGGGCCTACGACTTTGAAAGTGCCTAGGGGCCTACGATGACCTTAAAACGGCCCTGTGGTGGAGGCATTAAATATATGATTCAACAGAAGTGATTGACTCGATTTAGAGTCACGAAATATTTTTTTCTATTTCCTTATAACAGTCAAACCTCGAGTCAATGCCCAAAGTTCAGCTACATAAATGTCTCTAAAGTTGGCCGATCAATGATAATTATACAATTTATGTCTGTATTACTCTCTGTCAACCTGTGTGCCTGAATAATTTGCGTTGAATGGGTAATTAGTATTCATTTGGTGTATGTCTGTATTACTCTCCTTCAACCTGTGTGCCTGAAAAATTTGCGTTGAAAGGGTAATTAGTATTCATTTGGTGTATGTCTGTACTACTTACTCTCTGTCAACCTGTGTTCCTGAATAATTTGCGTTGAATGTGTAATTAGTATTCATTTGGTGTATGTCTGTACAGGAGGATGATGAAGATACCATCGATGCATGTGACATGACAGATGACGACAAGAGACCGATACACACAGACCCCATCACAGCTTGTCTCAGTAAAATGTGGAGGTGTATCATGAGCACCAGGAGTCGAAGGTAATGGAACAAAAGTAAAACCTCGAGATTTTGAGAGAAAGAATATCAATGGGAAAATATCAAATTTGCTTTCAAAGTATTAAAAAGATTTAAAAGTTTCAAAATTTAAAAGTCCATGCATTAAGTTTTTTTTTTGTGTTGGCATTTATATCTCCGGTTCTTTCTGATTTTCAATAAACACACACAATATATATCATTCGGAAATAACATCACATACATACAGGCCCCAGGGGCGCCGAGAGCCAACAAGGGCCCCACGGCAGGACGTCGTTGCGACCCCCTTAATAAACAATGAGTCGTGAAAAAATTGACATGGCCGGGGCGGCCGGGCCCCCTTACAGATGCGGGCCCCCTGGCAACGACCCCCCTGGCTCCCCTCTCGGCGTGCCTGACAGGCCCGTAGCGTGCGGGGGGGCAGGCCCCCTCTGCTTATTTTTTCTACAAATTATTGTTATTTTATTTATTTAATAAATGTATGTATTTCTTATATATTGTATTCATACAAAAGATTAGAGGTTTATGTTTAGATACAATATAACTAATTGCTATTAGATATGTATGAACTTAAAAGTTCCTCTGAAGCAACCGTTTCATTGTCTTTCAGATTCAACAAGAATGTTCGTAACGCCATGGGGCTTAACAGCGTCAGTAAGATTGATCAGGTGGCTAGAGTTCTCTTCCCTGCGGCCTTCTCTGGACTCAACATTGTCTACTGGATGTCCTACTTGTAATGAAGTCATTCTTCTTCCAGAGAAAGAGATGCTCTACTTGTTTCATTACTTCTACACGTTCATATTTTTGACAGCCACACTCTTGCTAGCCCGCCCCTGCTCCCCATACAGTCACGTAACCATTGTAAATTGAGCGGTGCCCCCCCCCCCATACACAACAGTACGAGGTACGAGTACATGTGTTCGATACGACTTCCTATATACCGCACACCCGCCCGCCTCTTATAGTAATTTAGGACTTGACTTGGCTGTCAAAACAAATGTATCTATATAAATTGGGTAGATTAGGAAATGACAGGAGCCTGACCTTTGACTTTCAACGGGTGTCACACAGACCAGAAATTCTTGGCCAATGATTTAATTAAGCGAGTTGTTGTTTTTTTATACTCATAAACTGTTATAAAATGTCATAGTAACACATTTTATAATAAATTTTATGATAGTTATTGTGTATGCCATTCAAACACACATGTGGTTAATGTATCTGTTTGTCTCACATTATACAATAAAATAAGTGATGTAACAGCGTATCAAGTAGCCCATATCTGTCCAGATTTTGTATCAAGTATGCCCTAAATAAGCTAGCACAAAGTAGGCCCTATATGTCCACATATGACCTATTATCAAGTAGGCACTAAAATTCCACATTCACATTTTAAACTAGTGTAATAGGCCCTATATGACCACATAATGAGTTAGTGTCAATTACACCCTATAGGCCCACATACGTCAGAAAACGTATGCATGTAAACTGATATAGCTATTGTGCATATCAGTCCAAATGTTGGTGCACAGATTGTTCGTGCGCACATCAATTAAAATGTAGCTGTGTTTAGTCGGTGTGCACGTGATACACCGTGTGGCTTGCATATACTCCACACATTACAATGTGGACAACTGCACACAATAAAAAATGAAGTTGTCTATTGCTTGAGTGCACGAAAGCCATGATATAGCTGAACTCATCAGGGAAAATATAGTTGCTAACGTGCACATGTCCATTGGTCATATGTATTTGTGCACATCTGCATCTATAACTATGTTCATTTGTTTCCCTCACTCCTTATAAATCAATGAAATCTGCTGACAGACTTGGGATTTTTTATTTTGTCACTTGATCATTGTACAGATTGTTGTATTATGTGTAATATACAGATGTTGTTGATTGAAGCTAACAAAAATGATAAACTGTTTGCTCAAGAATATTTCCTTTTGAAGCAAAACGAGTGTTTTCTTCGTGTTGAATGAGAAGGGTCTTTTTATGTAACATTATTTCCAGGCCTAATGTGTACATGTCTTAATATTCGACTCAAATATAGGGCAGTGACAGTTGTGTATTAACCACTGAATTTATATCAAACAGAAAGCATATCGCTATTTTAAAAGTTTTCGACCAATGACTAATAAAAATGCCTCCATTTTGTTTTGTTTTTCTTTTCAATTGGGTAGCCCCTAAATATGGATACACTATAGAATAATAACAAATATGGCGGCTTTTGGAAATATCGACTTAAATCGACCATAACCATTCTACACAATGTACACTGAGTTCTATTATAACTGTAGTGCGCGTTTATCATATTAATTGGTGGTCCTTGACTGAGCTACATCAAATTGTCTTGAATTTCGAAATAGTTTGTTTACCGTGGCGAAAAATGATGGTAAACCCCCCAAACATTAATGCAGTGTTTCCTAACCATTTCATGCCGAGCTCCACCGAAACCTATTTAAAAAATGACTCTCCCCTTCTCCCCAGTCCTTTTTCTGTCGAATCGCCCACTTTCGACCATTTTTTGGTGGCCATTTAGGTCCAGTAAATGAACGTTTCTCTTCAATTTACCGTAGTGGCAACAGATCACATCGCCAAACAAGGCAAGAACCAAAATCATGGAAGTAGCATCGATGAAGATAAAAGTGATGTTGAACAACCCAGTAATAGCCAAATATAAATAGCATGCATGGACATTGGCCGGGGAATGTTTAGATACATGGGCTCTGCAAAGAGTGGGATGTGTATTAGAATCGCAACAGTTGTGGCAGCTGTGAACAGTAATGACGAGGTCTGCAATAAAGGGTAAGCTACAGCAACAAACACGGTTATTTTAAAGCCACTGGTGACCCACTGCATGCTCTATGTGTGAGTCGTATAAAACTGCAAGCTGATGCTGATAGAAGTTCTGAGCGTCCAAGACAAGTATCTGAGAAAAAGTGTCGAAATTTCATATATGGATGTTAGAACTAAATCTTTTTGACAGGAACTACCTAATCAGCCTGTTGACCATCGAAACACTCCTGGATGAAATGGTTCGGCCATGTCTCACATCACGATACTCTCTGTAAATGTATCAAATTATGAAGGGAATTCGATGAGTAGGTTCTCCAAGAAAAGAAAACTGAATAAAAAGTCCTGTGTGGATCATTAAACAATAGATAGTCCTATATGGATCATTATACAATAGATAGTCCTATATATAGAGTAAGAGAAATGTATATAATATACCTGACTAGTCAATGTATAGAGTAAGAGAAAAATGTTACAATTTTCATTTATCATCGGTTTTTTTAACTCATCCTTTCTTTGAATGTTGATAAATTTGTATTAATTTAAGAAATTTTCTTGTCAATAACAATAGTTTTATTAAGACATTTAGCATATAAACTGAATATTAAGTATCTTCTATCATAATAAAAATAAAGATTTTAACTTTGTAAATAAAATATTCTATTCATTTATTTGTTGTACATGGAGAGGATTATAAAATAAAATTTAAACCACAGATAGAGTTGATATTCGTGTTAATATGTGTAGCAATATAGCGTTAGGAATATTTACATGCATTGTTCAAATGTCACAAATTCAGCAGTAACAGTATTCATAATCATAAATGCATTATCGTTTTAAATATTAATTATGATAGTGGTTTGTTAAATTTCTTTAACAGGTTCTAAAATTGATATAGTGATAAAAACTAATATGAACTATTAGAGTCTGAATATCACATTAAAATTTATCGCCAATGTTAAGATGTAAAATAGTGCAATATTTCAAGCATTAAAAAAAAAAACTTAAGAGAAATAACAGTACAGTATAATATAAATGAATTACAAACAATTTAAAACAAAATAAATTTGTTGAATAATTCTCCAATGATGTTTTCAGATATTTAAAAAAAAATTAAAAATGAGTAAATCTAATAAAATAAATGGTAAAAAGAATAAGCAGCCATAAAATGACATCTTTTTTTATCAGTAAATAAAATATAATACAACTCAGAACATAACTCAAACCCACTGGCAGATAATGTATCCTAGGAATAGAAGGATACTTTATGAAGGAAATAAGGATACTTTAAGAAGGAATAGAAGAATATATTTTATGAAGGAATATAAGGATACTTTATTTACTCCCAGATGTGCTAAAACCAATCCCTAAACGTACTTGTACTACTTAAATGGCACTTATGTCTGGATAATTATTAACACCGATGGAAATTGTAATTACATGAATAAAAATCAGCATAATAGCCAGGTCATTCATTAAGCGTTACACCTATATCACATTTAACAATTTAAATTCATTTTATTTATTATTAATTAATTTAATGTATGCCTATGTTAACTAAATTAATGGTTTACTGAAATTTAAAATATTTTTTAATATTCCACAAGTCTTTCACCATGATATTAATTGTATAAAACAAACAGTGCAATAAACATATGCAGCTGTCAGTATAAAGAATTTTGTACAGTTTCAAGCATTCCTGCAAAAAAACATTCCAAAATTTATACCACTGAATTGAGTTTTTGATACACTTAAATTACTTGTATTAAGATAATCACTTTTCTATTCATTCAAGACATCTCATGAAAATAATTTTAAATAAAGCCAGTTTTAAAGTAGACAATTTTGTATGAAGAAAATGTGGTCACATTTTTGGTATTATCACAATATTTCACGATAATAATGGTGCCCCTATTACACGTATTTTAGATAAACTAAGATTTGATAAGCTACTTTTTTAATATTTCCTGATGATCCCAGAAATGTTTTCTAAAAAAAAATGAGGTAGATTACATTAAAAAAAAATTTGATGAAAATAATTTGATGAATTTTCTGAAATACACAGAATGCTGAGCCCCCAGGCTGAGCAAAGAAATAAAATCACAGGCTAAATAACACATCACAGGCTAAATAACACATCACAGACTAAATAATGAATCACAGGCTAAATAATGAATCACAGGCTAAATAATGAATCACAGGCTAAATAACACATCACAGGCTAATTAACACATCACAGGCTAATTAACACATCACAGGCTAATTAACACATCACAGGCTAATTAACACATCACAGGCTAAATAACACATCACAGGCTAAATAACACATCACAGGCTAAATAACACATCACAGGCTAAATCACACATCACAGGCTAATTAACACATCACAGGCTAAATAACACATCACAGGCTAAATAATGAATCACAGGCTAAATAACAACACATCACAGGCTAATTAACACATCACAGGCTAAATAACACATCACAGGCTAAATAACAACACATCACAGGCTAAATAACACATCACAGGCTAAATAATGAATCACAGGCTAAATGACAACACATCACAGGCTAATTAACGCATCACAGGCTAAATAACGCATCACAGGCTAAATAACACATAACAGGCTAATTAACACATCACAGGCTAAATAACACATCACAGGCTAAATAATGAATCACAGGCTAAATAACAACACATCACAGGCTAAATAACACATCACAGGCTAAATAACACATCACAGGCTAAATAATGAATCACAGGCTAAATAACAACACATCACAGGCTAAATAATGAATCACAGGCTAAATGACAACACATCACAGGCTAAATGACAACACATCACAGGCTAAATAACAACACATCACAGGCTAAATAAAAACACATCACAGGCTAAATAAAAACACGTCACAGGCTAAATAAAAAACACCTCACAGGCTAAAAAACACATTTTTTTCTTCTTCCTTACACTTACTGTAGCATAGGGTTAGCAGAATTAGTTTTGGGCAGTCTTCTTGAATTTGACCAATGACATCCTTGTCTCCTTTATTTCAATTTTGAGAGTTCTTTTCCATTTTTGTTTCAAAGATTGAAACACTTCTCTTTACATTCAAGAGCCTTGCCTAGTAACTGTGTTAGCTGGTTTTCCAGATCCATCAAATAACAGTAGTTAAAGCTAAATATAAATATTTTTGAAAGCAACCGATTCTATTTTTTGGGATAATCACAAGATTTACTTCAACAGTTTGAATATGACTGAATGTCAATCGACTTCTGGTAAAAAGTTTCTTCAATGAATCTAAATCCTCATTATTTTTATTAGGTATATAATAAGCAACAAATGGACAAGTGAATTAATTTAAATATTAAAATAAGTAAAGACTAATCAAATAATCTGCTGTCACTCCACTAACTCAGGTTAATCAGTTTCACTTCAATCTAGTATAAATATTTTATACATTGTTTTATATGTTATCATTTAATTATTTGTATATGTTTGTTAAGTACAACTCTTTAAGTTCAAACTAATAAATATAGATCTGAAGAATAAAAATTGCAAATAGTTCTACAAATAAATCAACTCTCATGTAAAAGTCTGCTAAAAAACCATCTATCAACTATAAAGTCCCTATAAAATAAATAATTTTACAATGAAATAAATATCTCTAGAATGTGACAATGTAATAAAACATTTATCTCAACATAACAGTTGATACAGAGAAGCATTTTATATTGAGTATATAAGGAATATTGCTTCTGAAAACATACAAAACCGTGGTTTAGATAAATTTGAAAAAAAATAAATAAATAAATTTCAGAAAAACAGATGAAGTATTTGAACACAATATCTATAGTTTTTTTTTTCAGGCTTACCTAAAGTTAAAGATTTTTAAAGGATCAGTGTATGAGTGATTAGTTAGATGACTTAAGCATCTAGTGAAAAGAAAATCCCTCAAAGACACTTGACATGATCACTTAGACACTTCAAATTAAAAATAAAGCACAGTAAATAAAAAATTAAACTGAAGGGTGAAAATTGGAACGTTTTTATGAAAGTAGATTTTAATAAATGGCAAACTAATAATTTAGTTGGATGCTTGAAATAAATCTCCCATGACTATGAAAGACATGAAATATCAGATAGCTGCAGAAAAATGATTTAAGGATGAAAAAGTTAATTTAAATAATGTGACACATCAGCTATAGATTAAAAATTAAAGAGAAATTATCAGTTGTCCTGTTTGTATAAATTGTAAATAACACTAACAGTTGTAGTGTAGCCCAAAGATTTACTCATTCAATAAAAACATCATAATTTTCTTCAACTCCATTTATTAATTCAATGGCACAATTTTATTAAGCAGTTTAAGTGTCCAAGCTCTCCGTGTACAAGTCCTGAGATGAACTAACAGTAAGGAGATCAAAGGTGCAATAAAAATAGCAAAGGTGTGTATCGAGAAAAGGGCATTTAAAGATGCTCATGTTTCATCTTCTTTGAAATCAAAGATTATGCCTGCCATCATTTCCCGAAGCAGAGGATTTTCTAATATGTTAGAGTACTTTTCGATTTTGAGATTTTTCAAAAACGTAATGGAATTCTCTGTCATTGTTCTGGCTTCTGTGAGTCTGGAGACAATGTCTGCAAATTTCAAGTTGGCGTTGGGACGTCTCTGTGAAAGCAGGTGCAGGAGACATTCTATCAGGTGCCAGTAAATATCATGGGCTATGCTGGACTCAACAGATGGGAAACGATCTGAGGATTCAAAATGTTTTTCCATCAAACATTGGAAGAAAGTTAAGATTCTTTATTAATAGAAGGTTAAGATTCTTTATTAATAGAAGGTTAAGATTCTTTATTAATAGAAGGTTAAGATTCTTTATTAATAGAAGGTTAAGATTCTTTATTAATAGAAGGTTAAGATTCTTTATTAATAATTGGCAGTATTTTTTTTTTCAGAGTATATTATTTCATATCCCAGTATTTTTTTGTCACCAGAATAAAAAAAAATTCTCATCAATTATTAAAACAAATTATGTTAAGAACACTATAATGAAGTGATGTCCAACAAACAGGGCAACACAGTCCTATAACAAAACGTTGCAGTCTTCCGATGTGCCCAAATGAAATAGCTGGATTTAATTAACATTTTGGTCAGATTCGGAACACCTATAATATGTTGCAAAGTTACATATTTGCATGAAAACTGGTATGGACATAATGGTGAGGGGTGTGGGGCATACATCACTGTAAATGGTAGTTATGTTTCATACAAAATAATTTCTCATGCATATGTGACTTTGTTGGATGATAACAATCTTTAATTGTTATTTGATTTACATTTTTTTGTAATAAAAGTACTACATATTCATGACTTCAACCCCTCCTTGTAAATGTATCAATAATTACACTATTTATATTTAGATATCAGATAACAAATATTTATTGACTGCAATATTATTGTGGTATTTATATTTTTCTTTTTCAGCTTTTTGAGCTGTTTCATTTTTAGTCCATTTTGTTATAGAATTTACTGTTTTAATAAGTCTGATATGGCTACAAAATAATATTTTATGAAATGTTCATTTAATTTTTAATGATGGTTCATTCTTCTTCTTTCTTAGCCTCTACAGCCTATTTAGGGCCCTGGCCTGAATGATGGATCATTCTTCTTCTTTCTTAGGCTCTACAGCCTATTTAGGGCCCTGGCCTGAATGATGGTTCATTCTTCTTCTTTCTTGAGGCTCTACAGCCTATTTAGGGCCCTGGCCTGAATGATG
Organism: Bulinus truncatus; assembly: GCA_021962125.1. Taxonomy (NCBI): domain Eukaryota; kingdom Metazoa; phylum Mollusca; class Gastropoda; family Planorbidae; genus Bulinus; species Bulinus truncatus. The sequence continues at coordinate 7,994,109 of JAGDYQ010000006.1, forward strand.
GATCATTCTTCTTCTTTCTTAGGCTCTACAGCCTATTTAGGGCCCTGGCCTGAATGATGGTTCATTCTTCTTCTTTCTTAGGCTCTACAGCCTATTAAGGGCCCAGGCCTGAATGATGGTTCATTCTTCTTCTTTCTTAGGCTCTACAGCCTATTTAGGGCCCTGGCCTGAATGATGGTTCATTCTTCTTCTTTCTTAGGCTCTACAGCCTATTAAGGGCCCAGGCCTGAATGATGGTTCATTCTTCTTCTTTCTTAGGCTCTACAGCCTATTTAGGGCCCTGGCCTGAATGATGGTTCATTCTTCTTCTTTCTTAGGCTCTACAGCCTATTAAGGGCCCAGGCCTGAATGATGGTTCATTCTTCTTCTTTCTTAGGCTCTACAGCCTATTTAGGGCCCTGGCCTGAATGATGTTTCATTTGCTTTTATAATTTTTGTTTACAAAATATCAGGGTTTCTTCATAAGGAATGTTTGTGAAGTCCCTGTGAAGATGAGATGATATCTCTTAGATCCTATAAACCACTAATGGGACGGTTTTTGAAGTGCCCTTCTTTTATCCCCACCACAGCCAATAGTGCAATGGCCATGGAGGCACCACAGGAGACCTTGCGGGGATATTAGCCTTGACCTAAAATATCCATTGATCCTCACCGAAGATCGAACCAGTGACCCTTAGGTAGATAGTCAAGCACTTTACTGCATGACCATCCGTCCCATAAAAAAAAAAATCGCCCACCTAAATGGGACAATTTTTAGGTTTTTGTATCGGCCTCCTTTCATCCCCACCACTGCCAGGAGTCTAATGGCCATGGTGGCACCACAGGAGATATGACGGGCTTCAACCGTGACCTGAAAAATTTCTTTGGTCCTCACCGGGCACCTTCAGGCTGACAGTTGAGCGATTTACCACACAACCACCCGTCGTAAGGGGTGTAACAGGGTGTAAAAGGTTTGACATGGGAGAAAGAGGGATTAGGACACTTTAAAAAATAATTCGACATCAACAATAGCAGTATTCTAGAATAAAGTGTCTTGATTTAATTGTTTACTTAAATTTTGATGTGAAAGTAAATTTGAAATGTGTTTAAAAAGTTAGATTTACTTAAGAAAAAGCTATGACAATTAAGCCTACAGCGAGTGTCATCATCCATTAAAAATACATACATTAATGTTAAAAGTTAACATGGTAAAAAAACAACAGCGAAATTGACTAAAAGTATGAAGAAAGTAAACTTAAGCATCGCAGATTTCCCATGAAAACAAATTAGTTATCTTTACAATTATTTTAAAGTAATAGCACTGTCAAACCTTTACATCAATTTTATTTTGAATTCTCCTCACTGAAGAAAATGGGAATAAGACTAAAGAAAAGAAGAAAGTAAATATATGTATATGTACACCACTCATTAAAAGGGAAAATCTGATTACCTATCAATACCTTAATATGCTAAACTTTATAGGGTTTATTGTTTTGGCACTGGAACAAAGTAACAAATTTCAAGGAATAAAAGTAACCCATTTCAACTCCTATTGAGTTCCTACCACCCTGTCAAGATACCCAGACTTTATATATTGGTATAGTTTTAAAATCTATGGATTCTCTTTTACAGGTCAATAATTATGTGGTTTCATATATTAAATCCAGCTTCATAAAATATGTATAATACATAACATGAAGTCAATGAAAGACACACTCTGGTTTTTTATATAGTAAAAAACACTTTAAGAGCTGGACTAAATATAATTTATAAAAATTTAATCAATAAAAGTAATAAACTAATTTAAAAAACTGGCTCAATGGTAGACACACTCAACTCATTCATAAGTAGCATGCAGCTCTAAAAGATGTGCATTTAGTCACTATTTAAAGGGTTAAAGTTTTTATTATGTCACACAAATTTGATTTCCATAATTAAATTAGGAGGAAGGTGCCTTGAGATTTGTTATATTAAGTTATATCGGGGAAAGGTGGGTGGGAATTTTTGTTTTATATTTTTTTTATCCTATAAGTTTAATTTCGGGCTGGTGAGGTTAGTGGGGCAAAAAATTTGACAATTTAACGATTGGGGGAGGGGGTTGTGACCAAAAGTTTGGCACATGCTGATAGGGGTGTGTGTCTAAAATATTCTAAAAAAAAAAAATGCATTGACATGATTTAAGGATGACCCCTACTAACAGCATTTATATTGTGTTTCAGTGTGTGAGCAGTTTTTTTTCTACTAACTATTGATGTTGCCATCAACTTTTTTTTATCAACACAAATAAAATTACTAAGCATAAAAAGGGTTAAAAGTTTTTTTTTTTAATTCAACTAAAAAGATGTCTGCTACAATTATTGGGAAATTAAACTTAGATTTTCTAAACATTTTCCTAATATCTATTTGTCAAACAATGAATATTACTCTAAAAACTATTTTACTTTTCCCTATAACAATACTCACCAGGAGCCATAATTATTATTGCTTTCACTATCACTAACTCCACTTCTGATAAATTCAAATTTTGCAATGTTTTTCCAAACCTAAAGTGTTTTTCAATAAAATCTCTAAAAAGTGGCCAGTTTCCAGTTCTAACAATGTCATGTTCACATTTCCACTCATTGTCTGCACCTCTCATCACTCGAAGCTCACAATTAAGTGTGTTGTAAAGACTAAAGAGACAAAACTCTTGACGGGAATCTGAAACATGATAAAAAAATAATTATCATCTCAATCTTGTTAGCACTATTAACTGTACAAAAAAATGTAAACAAATTTTGTTTGAAATATAAAAATTTGCTTTCTATTAAAACATACCAAAAAAAAAAAAAGGTAATTTCTTACAACATATGGAAAGTATATTGACTAAAAAAAAAAGTGTAACCATCTGTTTCACTTTATAAACATTAAACAAATAAATGGATACTCTTTACAGAGTTGATGCGGCCGGGTCAGAGTCTCTCTCAAGTCATTGTTGCTATATAAATGGATTGGAAGGTACTTTCACTATACCAAGTAGAAAGTATGATTTGGGGGAAATAAAAAAAAACTCCAGCAGGAACAGACAAAGTATTATGCTGAAAATCAAACCTAAACATGGGTCAATAGGCTGATGGACTGATTATTCTGGCAGAGTGGTGTAGATACTCAACTGTCCACCTGAGAATCCTTGGTTTGATCCACAGTGAGGATCATGGGAATTTTCCAGGTGAAATATGCTTCAAAGTCGTCCCATAAGTCCACCCAGCTTTAAATGGGTACCTGACTTACGTTGCGGAAGTAAAGGCAGCTGGGTGTTGCGCTAACCACACAATCCCTTCATATGTCGATGTTATAGAAACAAATGAATTCTACACTTCATCTGCCCTGATGGTCCATTTGGGCTAAGGGAATTTTTGTTTTTAATCATATGTTGATGTAGTTTTTTTTTTCTTATAAAGCCTTTTTACCCTTTTCTAGCAAACTCTTAAGCACACTTTTTTTTTTGTAACTATGTTTTTAGAGCATTTTTGAAAAAAAATGCTCTATTGTCCCTGTTTTGTCTGTCTGTCTGTCTGTCATCACCCTAGATCTCAATAACCATAAGTCCTAGACTCATGATGTATATATCATTTTGTAGGTCTTGGCCTGCCAAGAAATAGCTTTTTTCCATTTCGCTATCTGACCTCTCAGGGCCGTAAAAGGGGCCTTATAAAGTACCGTTTTTTACTATATAAGCTATATTAATAATGGAACGCCCTATATCTCAGTAACCATAAGTCCTAGACCCATGATGTATATATCATTTTGTAGGTCTTGGCCTTCCAAGAAATGACTTTTTTACATTTCGCGATCTGACCTCTCAGGGCCGTAAAAGGGGCCTTATAAAGTACCGTTTTTTACTATATAAGCTATATTAATAATGGACCGCCCTATATCTCAGCAACCATAAGTCCTAGACCCATGATGTATATATCATTGTGTAGGTCTTGGCCTTCCAAGTGTACATCAAAAGTCCATTTCGCGATTTGACCTCTCAGGGCCAAAATATAAGAGATTGTTATGTACCGTTTTGCTTATATTTTAAATATAAATAATAAAAGCTAATCAAAGGGGCGTAATCATTGTTTATTTTTGCAACATGTCATGGTATAGTTATTAGTACTACGCACACAGGTGTGTGTGTATCTTTGGAGCTTGGCCAACTAGGTCAACATGTGGTCACGGGGTCATGATTCGAGATGTTTATAGAAAATAAATATGTTGTTTATTATTCTAGATATTTATAGAAAATAAATGTTGTTTATTTGTAAATTGTATTGACTAAATGAGTGAGAGACAGAGTGATGTGGAATGTTCGAGATGGATGGAAGGAAATTATATAAAGACGACGTTCAGTTGAGAAAGGGGATTAAAAAAGAGAGTTGAGTCAATCAAGTCAGAAGTTCAGTTGAGTATTGAGAGAGTATTCGAGTATATATCAGAAGTTTTAGTTGATCAGTTGATCATTGTTAACAAGTATTATTCATTGGATTTATTCTGTTTATTTATTTTATTGTGTCGTCAATAAATCGTATGAACCATGGACATGAATTGAGTTCTTATTATTAACCAGTCCACACAATAACTTCATTTACATGGTGGACAGCGATATAGTGAATCCGCCTCCGAGGACACATTAAGTTGAATAATAATATCATTTGTTGATTCGTCGCTGGACAGTATATTGACCTGAATAGAATATACACACTTAACGTGTGCAGTCAAGTGGAACATTGTTGTAAACAATTCTTACGAAACAGGTCAGAAATTTCACGAACTTTCAAGTTTATTTATAACAGTGCTGGACTGGACTTTTTATAGAACAGGAACTGTTTTATTCGAGAACAAAGCGAAGGTCAAGTAAACAAGGGACATAATTAGTATTAACTTGAGATAATTTAATTTAATTGAAAATCTTTGTGTCTGATTCCAATGTACTAATGTTTTTATTCATGTTACATGTATTTTTCAAATGAATATTAGACTAGCTAATTTCATTTGCTATTAGGAATTAATTTATTGTCTTTTTGGAGTTATATATACATTTTTGTATTTTTGAGTGAAATTAAGGCTCCACTTAGACACTAGATTTAAATATTTATTTAGTGGTATATGTCTAGTTTGTTTATACATTTGTTTATTAATATTTGTATTCCTCTTGTAAAATTCTTTTATCTTGTCCTAGATAATTTCATGGTTCATTGTTTATGTTGTTATTTTGATGTCATTATTATAATATTTTTTATATAGATTTCATAATATTAATATTTTACTTCGTACATTGGATTGATTGCTACACACTTGAAATCATTGTAAAACAAATTATATAACATGGATGCAGATGCAAATAAATTCCTTGAGCTAGGAAGAGCAATAGGACTGGAAGGAACACAGCTAGCGAAATATGTTCGCGATTGCTTGAATGATGAAAAGGACCGAATTATGCAAAAAGAAAAAGTAGAAAAGGAACGAGAAGAAAGAGAAAAAATCGTTTACGCCAGGTAGAAAAAGAAGAAAAGGAACGAGAAGAAAGAGAAAAAGAGCGTTTACGCCAGGCGGAAAAAGAAGAATTAGACCGCAAACACGAATTTGCATTAAAAATGGCAGAAATTGAAGCCATGAAAAGATCCACGATTGATGAGAGCTTAACAAAAATGACAACTCAGTCACAAACTTTGAAACATAAAATAAGAATACAACCATTTAGCGGCAAACATGGTGACATAGACATTTTTTTTTCTGTCATGGAGACACAGTTTGCAATAAGCAAAATAGATAAAAAGGATTGGATAATTTACCTTTATGAAGCCATGACCCAAGAAGCACAAGCTGCTTTGAACAATATCAAAGGTGAAGCTGCTAAAGACTATGATGTAAAAAAATATTTACTGCAACATTATAACAAAACAGAGGAACATTACAGGAAGAAGTTCCACAATACTTTAATGAATGCTGATGAACATCCGCAAGCATATGTCAACAATTTGGAAAGTTATCTCCTTAATTGGTTCAAAATGGCAGAAATTGACCATAATAATGCAAGGCAGATAATTGAATTAATCTTAGTAGACAAAATTTTGACACACAGTAGCATGCAGCTTTACACTTACATAAAACAGAACAAAGTGCACTGTAAAGAAAAACTCATATCTACCATGTCTGATTTCAAAGATAGTCATATAGACACACCTTTGTTTAATACAGTACAAGAAAAGTCATGTAATGTCATGCATGCCAATAATAAACAACGATACTCAAGTCTACCCGCTAGGATGCCTAAAACATGTTACATATGCCAGAGAGTCGGGCATCTACAATATGACTGTATTTATCGGAAAAGAGGAAATCCATATTCATATAAAAACAGAACAGGAGCATATGGAATCAATTACAGTCCTCCAAGAAACTACTGGCGTGCTGAACTACTACAAGGGGACATATCAAAGAGGTACAGAAAATGAACAGAAAAACTACCACAATAGATATCAGAGGCAAATCGCAGGATGGTAGAAGAAATAGCATGGAAACAACGGTACGCAGCACCTATCAAAGAAGGATATCACCCAATGTAAGTCCTCAAAGATGTCAAACTGAAAGGGGTAGAACTCCACTAAGAAAAGAAAACAAGGAAAACACAGTTGCAACAATATTAGAGAGCAAAGGCACTCTAGTATTCTATCCTTGTTTTGTTAACAATCAGGCTGTATTATGTCTCAGAGACACAGGCTGTACATCTGTAGTGGTTGATGAGAAAATAGTTAAGGAAGAACACTTAACTAATGAAAAAGAAGACATAAAACTGGGAAATGGACAGGTCATAACATGTAGGACCGCCAACATTCATATCGACACGCCATGAATAACTGGACATGTCAAAGCCATAGTAATGCCGTCTCCAGTTACTTCCTTGATAGTGGGAAATATTCCCAATATAAATGACAATAATTCACAAGAAATGTTTCATGAATGGTTGGAAAAGAAGGATATATATACCCAGCTAGAATTAAAAAACATACAGGAACAGACAACAAAACAGAGCAAAGATTTCACGTGTTCACTACTAAACAATATGTCCAACTGGAATGGAACACAGGATATTGGTGATTACATACAAGGATTAGATATAATTGCTGATCATGAGAATGTTAAAGAACAGCAAAGAGCCCAAATTATGATAAATAAAATGAAAGGGCACAGATTAGCAAAAAATATTGCTCTAAAGAACAAAGAAAATTATGAATTGATGAGAAATGAACTCATTAAAAAACTAACTACAAAAGCTAATGCTGAACAAACACAAGTTGAACATATAAATGTTGTGACAAGATCGACATCTGTCAAAGAACAAAATAAAGACGAAGAATTCAGTTCCGACAATCAATATGTTTTATCTCCATATTTAAATATCAACTCTGATGAGTTAGGTAAATTACAGAGGGACGACACTTCTTTGAAACGATATTTTCAACACTGTGAACAAGGCACTAGTAACAGTCAACAAACTAAATATTATTGCAAAGATGGTATTCTGATGAGAAGGTTCTCAAATCTGAACAGCGATACAGATCAGATGATAATCCCAACTACTTTGAGAGAAGAAGTACTAAAAACAGCACATTCTGTTCCATTAGCAGGACATATGGGTCCTAAGAAAACATTAAAAAGAATTAGAAATGTATGTTATTGGCCTAATATGCTCAGAGACATCAAATCATTTATCAAGTCATGTTCGTTGTGTCAGAAACACAATAGTATTTGTCCAAAGCATACAGCACCACTCCAACAAATGGATACAACATCAGAGCCATTTAAAAAAAATAGCCATTGATATAGTCGGACCATTGTCTGTCATGTCAAACAGAAAACACAGATTTTTGCTAACCATCATTGACTTTGCGACCAGATGGATAGAGGCCATACCATTGGTTGATATTACAGCTGAATCAGTATGCACTTCCTTATTAAAAGTCTTCACCATATTTGGATTTCCAGAAATCATATTGTCAGACAACGGTACACAATTCCAATCCCATATGACAAGATCGTTTATGCAAATGCTAAAAGTCACACAAACATTTGCAGCCAGATATCGACCACAGGCGAATGGAATGATAGAAAGAGCAAATCAGACAATAAAGACAATGTTAAGAAAGATACTTGAAGAATATGGACAAGAATGGGATAAATATTTACCTCTTGTACTGTTCGCATACAATACAGAGAGATTCCACACGAATCAACTGGTTTCTCACCGTATGAATTAATGTTTGGAAAAAATCCAAGAGGACCACTTAGACTATTTATAGAGAATGTATGTCCACAAAATAGAGATGACATGTCGCCACATGAAATAGTCAACAATACCAAAGAAATGATAATCAACGCTAACAAAATAGCTGAGAAGTGCACAATTCAAAACAGTACTAAACATAGAAACATAAAAAACAAAAATAGATACCTCAGAGAACTCGAAGTTGATGACCAGGTCTATGTACTACTCCCAGAAAAAGGTCATTTTGGTAACACTTGGCAAGGACCACATCCAATTGTTGAAAAAATTTCAGAAGTTAATTATGTAGTAGAAATAAAAGGGAGAAAACTCACATTCCATATAGATAATTTGAGAAAAATAGCCATGAATCCAGAACAAAAAGTAAAAGATTTTAACAGTGTGAATGAAGTAAACATCATTGTAACCGATAATACAAATGTTGATGTACACATACCAGATATATTATCTAGATTGACCTAAGTTGAAATGACTATTGTAAAATATCACATTGTTTAGTTTATATCAATCTAATCTATGATTGCATGTACTTCTTATTTTGATGTTGAATCACAAGATGGTATACATTGTATATGTACATATTTTTGACACTATATTACGTTTAAGGAAAAGGGGGGAGGTGTCATGGTATAGTTATTAGTACTACGCACACAGGTGTGTGTGTATCTTTGGAGCTTGGCCAACTAGGTCAACATGTGGTCACGGGGTCATGATTCGAGATGTTTATAAAAAATAAATATGTTGTTTATTATTCTAGATATTTATAGAAAATAAATATGTTGTTTATTTGTAAATTGTATTGACTAAATGAGTGAGAGACAGAGCGATGTGGAATGTTCGAGATGGATGGAAGGAAATTATATAAAGACGACGTTCAGTTGAGAAAGGGGATTAAAAAAGAGAGTTGAGTCAATCAAGTCAGAAGTTCAGTTGAGTATTGAGAGAGTATTCGAGTATATATCAGAAGTTTTAGTTGATCAGTTGAGTTCATTGTTAACAAGTATTATTCATTGGATTTATTCTGTTTATTTTATTGTATCGTCAATAAATCGTATGAACCATGGACATGAATTGAGTTCTTATTATTAACCTGTCCACACAATAACTTCATTTACATAACAGTTATTCAACATGACTGACTTGTCCTTTTAATATCTTTTTTCAGATATATGCATTACACAATTGAATTTATAAACATTTCCAAAATTTACAAATATTTACTGAAAGATAACAAACGTACTGAAAATGCGCTAACACGTCCTGTTTCCAGAATGGAACAGGCTTAATTGCTTGTTTTATTAAGTGCTGCCACTACAAATATGACTAAGCATTGTTTGCCTGCCACGGTGAGTGTGTCTGCTACATCTGCTGGCATAGAAGAATAAAAGGAATTTAGCACTTGCCCAGACTGGCCCGTCTAACAAGGTGTTTGCAGTGCTGATTGGCCAGAATATCAAGGCAAGGGTTTTACTGCCACCAGGGACAGAAGGGGAGGGTGTGGTACGACAGTGTGCTTTAGTGGGACAGATAATGTGCTTGAGTTGGACTGAGTGGTAGTGTATTGTGTGCTGACAAGATTCATCTCGACTGCCAGCTGTAATACAATGGTTTTAGATTATCCTCATTGACCTCATTGACCACTGTATCAACACTGTCACAAAAATGTTTTTTTTCTTGGCCAGGAGACCCAATGATCTCCCCCAATGGATCATGGTATAGCTCCTAGACCAGGTAATACACTCAAAACAAAGGGAAATAGAATATAGAAAAGAAAGAATTATTTTTTAGGAGAACAATACTTACAAAACAAACATATAGGCTAAGTCAGAGTTCGGCAACCTTTTGAGACAGAAGAGCCAAAAGTTATAATTTACAATTTGCTCAGTTTTTAAAGAGCCACTAAAATTGTTGTTTCAATATTATGGTATTTGATTAGGCCGTAAACTTGACATCGAAAGAGCCAGATGCGGCTCGCAAGACATAGGTTGCCGACCCCTGGGCTAAGTTAATAAAAAGTTCAGAAAAAAAAATATTGGTCTTTATAAATTTAAATACTGTTACAAAATATTGTTCTTTCTAATGTAATCCAAGGATTAAAAATGAACATATTTGGTAATTTCTCAAGCTAAAACATTATTACATATTATTTTTTTAAATTAAGGGTTTATTATTTCTATGTAACAAATTTTTTTCTGTATTTAGTTTTTTTTGATAGCTCTTTTTTTATTAAATCAGGGGAGGGTACTTTTACTAATTAGTAGATAAAATACTGGAGTGAAGTATACTATATTAAGTTTTGAAGTGTTGTAAAAAGAAAAAAAAACATTTAGTGGTGTCAATTTGTTATTCAAGATTTATTTATACTTTTTAAAAATATATATTATCAGTGCTGGAAGGAAAAACATACAATAAACTTGATAATACAGCCAATGACATAGAAAAATGAGCACAAGTGCAATGGCGAGTCACTATATAATGATTCTTAGTGAAGCATTGTTTTAAATTAAAATGTTTGAAGGTTTACATGCAATTTTGAAAAGCATTCAATGTGTGTTTATTTTTTGAAAGATGTAAAACATTTATAACATTTTATGTACAAGTCACACAGGATTGATTCAACTCATGTACAAGTCACACAGGATCGATTCAAGTTGATTTAAACAAGTTTAAAAAGAAAAATACGTAGACTATTACTTCACCACTAATAACACCAATCATGATAATAAATCAAAGTACTGAGGACACGAATATAATTATTTTTATGTTCTATTCCTGTTGTTAATTTTTGTGTTCTGCAATTTACACCACTATTATTTTGTTTTCTATTACATTATGGTAAGTGTAATTAATTTACATGATATATAGATGTTGTCAAATTATCTTTGGATTTATGGGGAGTGTGATAACCGTTAGGCCAACAAGATAAACCATTTAATAGGCCCCCATCAATGGTTATCAAAACTTTTATAAATTAATGAGCTCAATGAAAAAGTTTGTGGCCATCTTTCTATGGTAAGTTATTGATCCTATTATGCCAGCCTTTTCCATTTGCTCAGGGATACCCTTGTCCTACTAAAAAAGTGCTATTCTTGGCGTGCGTGCAGAATGGGAACGCCATCGCTATCAATATAAAAAAAAATTCTGCACTTGGGATATCCTCTACGATGTCATTTCACATCACTGGGTCATCCCTGGTGAAACCATGATACGGAAGTCAGCTGCGCATGTGACGAACAAAATGGCGGTGTTTTTTAAATAGTAGGATTTTAATCTTGTTAAAACAGTGTTAAGGTGGTCCATGGGGCATTTAAGGTTTCTGCTAGTTGTTTTTTCTATCTTTTTTATTTTTTAAGCTACACTAGCCATTTTTGGCACATGCATACAACATACCAAGTAATGAACGAAGAAATGAAAAAAAAAACAGATAAAAAAATTTATTTAAAAATGTATTTTGTGACTTTTTGGGTAAAAAAGTGTAATTTTAAGACATATTTTCAAAAATTTTCAAAGAACCAATTTTTAAAATCTATTGTAGATATCATAAAATAACTTTGCACAAATGTTAAAGAGTGTGTTTCAAACAAACGTCCAATTTTTTTTTTGGAAATATTAAATAGAATTTTTTTAATAATTTTTTTTTCTTATTTACGCACCCGATCGTACATTTTTTTTATTAATTTAAATGTATACTATTTGTAAAAAAAGCGTGACAAGTAATCAGCAAGTTGTAAATATTACATTGCTAACTGTATGCTTCCAGTCTTGCTGCCGGTTTGCATGTAGTTTTTAAACTTCAAGCAGATGCCTCAGTTTATGACATGATTATTTTCATATTAAACATTTCATTGAGATAAAACCTTTAGTTGCGAATGCAACTGGCAACTACTAAAATTTACTAAATTGTAAACGAGAAAAAAAAGTCAACAAACAAGGGGTTCACACTATAAAAATAGTTTGCCAATAATTCACCTTGTGAACAAACACAAAATGCAACAATTTGTATAGAATATATAAAGCATTAACAGATTACTTTGCTTGAGACTGTTAAAAATATGAAAAAAAAAGGACTATATTAAACAAGTGACATGACAATATTTAGTTAACCTAAAAAGCAACTTACATTTAATGAGGTTCACCTTATCTGAGGTCAGTACTTTGCCAAAACCAGGGATGGCCTTGGCAAATTTCACCATACCCCTGATCATGTTCTCCATCCAGATGCTCACTCTGTAGAATTTATGCTGGCGACCATCAGTGTCTAGACCGGTGGTTTCAAAAATGTAATCATACTCGTTATCGGGAAGTCTAGGCAATGTCCCAAATATTTCTGTATGTAGTCTACAATTTTCCTAATTGAAATAAATTATGTACAATTACTTATCTATCACATCATACATTTTAAAGTTTTTAATTTGTTTCCTAGCCACTCCCCCCCTAAATGATTAATAAAAAGTGTTTTCAAGATAATGTTTAGTGTATGTCAGTGTTGCCCCAAGTGTGGTATGGACACCACTGGGGGTAGGCAAAAAGTTCGGTTGGGGGGGGGGGATGCGCTGAGGGAAAATCACAATCGTAAAAACAACAAGAAATAAGAATTAAAAAAAAATACCTTCATTAAATTTATGCAGTGAATACCAGCTACGTGTAAACTAGATGATGGTATTGAAAACATCTAAAAGACGTGCAAGGTGAAATCGTTACCATAATTTCTCAGTTAATTAATGGAAGCCTACAGTTCATCTACGAATTATTTATATGTTTATTAATGTAAAACAGATGGGATTTTGTGATATTTCTCATTATTATGCTTAACAAGTTGATGAACATAATGCAAACTTTGCAAATCTCATGGTTACATAAAATTAATGAAAAAGGATATAGAAATTCAAGACAGCTTTATACTTTGCCAGCCTTTATCAGGTCATGTAATAGGAGAAGATTAATTTAATCTTATGAAAACATTAATGCAAGAAAACAAAATAAAAAATTGCTATAAAAAGATGCGTTAGAATAAGCTCTTGTGGAGCTGTTCGCATGGTCGAAATCAATTACAAGAATTCAAAATGTTGTCCCTAATACCATTACCACATACTGTTGCATACATAGAGAGAGACTTAGGGTAAAAGTAAGACGTTTGCTGATCTACAGACAGTTCTGGATTAAAATGTGAAAATTATTCACTAGAATAAAGGATGTCCTATGGATACACATCTTTCTTCATAGTTTTATTAAGAAATGGGAAGTAAAAGTAGTTATACTCAACTTCTTTTTTATACCGATGATTGTTGGCTATCTCGAGGAAAAAATTCTAAACCGATTGTTTGAACTTCAAGATTTTCTTAATGATATATTTAAGCTGAGAAACTATTTACGTGAATGTAAATTGTCTTACATAGTAGAAATATTCTGTTTTAAACAGTCTCAACTAATCATTGAAAGCAAATGAAACTGAACAGTTTCGTGACAAGATTGAATGAATGCTACAATGGAAAAATTTAAATTGTGGCAAAAAAGAGTTGATAATGGAGAGATGGACTCGTTTCCCTATCATCAAGAGTTCATAACAAGATCAGCTGGTAAAAATTATGCTGATACTCTGAAATGTATAACACAACAGTTAGAGAATTTATAGGCGGGCCTGAAAAACTATTTTCCCGAGTAAAATAAAAATATTAAAGATATTAGATATCCATTCAAAATAAATACAACATCTACGCCACAAGTTTATCGTTGCAGAGGAAGAGCAACTGTTGAAATAAACTTCAGATTGAATCTTGAAAAAAAAAAACATAAGGAATGTACTTGAACAACATAAGGAATGTACTTGAACAACATAAGGAATGTACTTGAACAACATAAGGAATGTACTTGAACAACATAAGGAATGTACTTGAACAACATAAGGAATGTACTTGAACAACATAAGGTATGTACTTGAACAACAATCTTATATTGCAAATTAAACAGGTTCATCCAGTCTTAACAGCCTTTCCAGCTTCATATCTACATCAAGTTGTTTTTTCAACATGTGTAGACATTAAGCATTAAAAAAAGCAATATGCTTTCGGATGTTGACTTGCATTTCAGATTAAAATTAACAACCAGAGAACCAAATTACCATGATCAGTGGTCTCAACTAGGGAGCGACCGATATGCCTTTTTACCGATAGTCCGATACCGATATTTTCCCCCAGCATTTTTACCGATACCGATATTTTATTTTTAGGGGCTGTCCATTATTTATGTCAACAAATTTTTGGCAATTTTTACCTTACCCCCCTTGTCAACAACTTGTCAAACTTTCCGAGACCCCCCTATAAAATTACGTCAACATTTGATTACCCCCCCCCCTAAAAAGGTGGCTTCCACAATGTTTATGTGGCAAAATTAGTAGGAATATAGTTAGTTTAATTAAAATACTGAATGTTAAGCGAGTGTGTAACACAGAACTACAAACGCTGCTTAATTTTCCTATTTATTAAGTAATTATATTAAATTTAAAAAAGTAACATTGTTGACGTCAACTTTTCTTGACCTCCCCCCCCCTCTCCCTTGTCAACAATTGTCAAAAATTTTCTGACCCCCCCTCCCCCCAATTTGGTGATGTATTTAATGGACAGCCCCTTAAGCAACAACAATGCCAAATTGCCAAACACGTGTTTCTCTCGTGCTAATACAGCTAATGACGTATGTCAACCCATGCTTACCCCTTCCCTGTCACGCCCACACGTAAGTCTTGTTTCCCCCCCCCCCAACTTCCCATCCCAACAAAAAATACGCACAGATGTTCACTAATTGTATCATTCAAGGTCATACATTAGAATTAAGAAATGCCAATCCTATTGTTTCAAGGTCGTATCTCTGATGTATACGTGACAATTTCTGTGTACGGGTTTTTTTTTTCCTTTTTTTTTAAAATCTTGTCTGATCTGGTTATAGAATTGGGTTATTTACTGATTTTCTTTTCTGCAACTCTGTTGTGAAAAAAAAAAAACAATGTATTGGCAGCCAAAAAACGGCCGATCCGACAGTTAACCCATAGTGCCAATATCGGTTCGACTATCGGTCGCTCCCTACAACAATCGGCCGATTCGATATTAACCGATAGTGCCAATATCGGTCCGATACCGATAACGATCCGATTATCGGTCGCTCCCTAGTCTCAACATAAAACCATTTCATCATTCTCATTGATTATAATGAATGTTATTTACAATAAAACTTGTTTAAATCGTATAGTATTATGAATACATTTTAATTTTTATCATTTTTTTCTATGTACTTAAAAGAGGGAGAATATAATTTTTATTGTTTTAACTGTGGGCATTATTAAACTGACTATTAGTTTTAAAATGTAACAGTAAGAATTTATTTGTATTGTCAGTTAGAGACTCAGCAATGCAACATCAACTCAATCACCTGCTATTTAAAAGAACTCAGATAAATATGGTTCCAACACCAATTAGGTTTCAAAAAGGATTGGTTTATAGGTTAGTATTTGTTTTTTAACCTGAGGTGCTTAGACATACAAAGTATTTCATCCGTAAATTGAAAAATGATAATAGAAACTGCTAACTTTTAAGTTAAACATATTTTAGTGGAGATTTTTTTATCTGAAAATGATGATTTTTACCAGATGCTCAAGCTGTTGCTTCAGCTGCTCCTCGGATGTTAGACGACCAAACACTGGAACAATAAAGCTCTCATGCGCCTCTATAAGTGTATAAATGACTTTATTTTTATCTTCGTATAACAGGGAAATATCTTTGTTTTCTAGGTTACAACCACAAGAGTCACAGAAAGAACCCAAAAAGTCTGCACTGGCGGGTTGGGAATTAAGGCATGATGGTGACGCTGTTGATGAATTGGACGATGGACCACTGATGCCTATGGATAATGGTGATGCTGTGTGATCGTACACTGATGTAAATGGTGATGTGACATGATTACTGTCCAAAGGCAGCAAAGGTTCTGCCAAGTGTGTTGTTTCTGGAGGTGTCAGTGGTGAATATCCAGTTTCTCTGGTCAAGACAGCTGATGCTGTTGCTGACAGGACAGCCAAGGGAGATAAGTTTGAAGTTGATGCTTCCATCTCTTGCAGAAACAAAGATTTTTCAGAAAAATCTTTTTCATTTGAATACATATTTGGGACAGGAAGGTCATTTGAAAATGATGAAATGTGTGCAAAGTTCAAGAGACTATCTGCTGGATGGAATATGTGTGATGATATTGCATCTGAAAATTGCACCTCAGTTTGTGCAAAATCATCATTTTCAATGGTTGTGATATATTGGTCAGCAGGTTTATCACATGAGCTTTGGCTGCCTGAATTGCTGTCTGCACGAGGACTGATCAACAGTCTTAAAATCTGACTGGAGCTGGAATTATTGCTATCAGCATGTTTTAGTTTCCCTGACTGCTGAAGTTTCTTGACTTCTAAAATGTCATTCGTTCGTTTCACTGAGGTATAACGTCCAGTTTTAATAGCTAAAAAAGTAAAAATAATTTTTCAAATATGCAATTAAAAAAATTATAAAGGAGGTGAAAGTCAATCTGTAATTCGTCTTTTCTTTAATGAACTTAAATCTGTTCACTATGTTAATCAAATACATTCTCGATCAGGCACAGAACTTTTATTGTTCCACAATTTTCAAACTGTTTTTTTTTTATAAACACTTCCCAGATTTTTCAACCCAAGAATTCCTTTGACAACCAGATAAAAAATTTTTTTGTAAAAAAAAAAAAAAAATTCATATCAAATATGAACACTAGGGTTATGACTAAAGAATTTTTTTCAAAACTTTGATTTTCCTGATGTTGCATTAGATCAGTGGTTCCCAAAGTGGTCCCTACGGACCCCCAGGGGTCCCTGGCATCATACAGGGGGTCTGTGGAAAATAAAAATTTATTTGGGGTCCCTGAACAACTTTAGGGGGTCCGTGAAAGGTTCAATGTAAAATATTAAAATTATGATCTATTTATATTATTATGGAAATTAAAATTAAAAAAAAAACATGAAATAAACTACCGGTAGTAGTGTACACTAATTAAATTAATAACAAGCATGGTGTGGTGTGAGACATACGGCCAAAAACACGTTTATAAATTATACGGGAATGAAATAACGCCGCTGAATGCACTAACTTGTCTACAATATAAACATAAACTATAAAAGAGTTGTGCATCGTACATCAAATTTAGTTCTATGTGATGCTGATACAAAGTGTATAAACTAATTTTCTCAGTCTTAGACAAAAAGGATAAGGAATTAATGTTTTTTTTTCAAACAGTCAAAGAAAAATATTAGAAGATACCATCACTGTGATAACTCATAGGGACAACATCCAAGCGAGATGATGATGGACTGATTGCTGCTTCTTATAACATTTCTTTATTGATTGCAAGGTCCAGAAAGCTGCATACTATAGGTGAAGAACTTATTTTACCAGCTGTAAATGGGGTAATATGCACAGTTTAGCACAAACCAGCTTTCAATATTATAAAAATAATTCCACTGAGTAATAACATAGTACAACGAAGGATTGACGAATTGGCTCAGTCCGTAGAAAATTCCTTTTGTTATTACTTAAAAACATCTGAAAGCTTGACCAGTCCACTATAGCAGGAAACGTAGCTTTACTTTTAGCTTATTTAAGATTTGTAAAAGAAGAAAAATTTTGTCAAGAGTCGTTCTTGCTAAATGTTTGGAAAAAAAAGATGATGTTATTTACTGAATTAAAAAGATTGTTCAATGTAAAAGCTTTACCCTTGACTAATACCATTTCTGTTGCTACTGACTGTGCTCCGGCAATGGTAGGAAGATAAAGAGGCTGTCTGGCTTACTTAAAACAAGCTGCACCAAATGTATTTTAGTGCATTGTGTCAATCATTGACATCATTTGGTCGCAAAAAATCTTAGTGAACTTTTACATAGATCAATAGATCATGTCATTAAAGCAGTTAATAATATCAGAAGGAATGTCTAAAATTAGATATTGTTTTCTCAACTTTGTTTGAAAAATGACGAAGACTATAACCATTTACTACTTCACACAGTAGTATGTTGGTTATCTAAAGGTGCATGTTTAAATCGATTATTTGCACTCGATTGATTTAGTGTTGGAATCCATGGAAAGCAAAGACAATGATTTGCGACACAATCTAACATAGCCTACATGAGTGATTCATTTGACAAATTTAATGAAACTAATTTGAACCTACAAGGTGACAAATTAAATTTAATTACAACTCAAAGCGTAATGGCTGCGTTTGTGGCAAAACATTTTCTGTGCAAACAAAACTTGGAAAGAGGATAATGTTTTCAGCTTCGAAATATTTCGAAATTGCAAAATAAAGTTGAAGATCAGCTTGCTTACTATCAACACTTAACGGTTCTTCGTGCAGACCTCATTTGAAGACATTCTTCACTTGGATATTCCCAACTGGGCGTAGAGCCCTTGCACGCTTGGACACAGATGAATCCTTACTAATACAGGAGCAGCTTATTGAAATATTCACAAAAGAGGAATTTATACCAATCCTTAAACAAGGGTACCACAAAGTCTGGTTACAAAAACAGATCCTATTTTATATCCTAGATTATGGGTTATTGTACTGAAGTTGTTGACTGCTTTCCGTCTTACTATTTGGTAGAACGTGGATTCAGTGCCGTTATGAACTTCATCACACACACGCACACAAAACAACAAAAACCGACCAGAAATTTGTGCTCGTGGGAATTTGCGGTCACTACTCACAATGAGCTGGACATAAATACCACCATAGCATCTCATCAAGTTTATCCATGTCATTATATTTTTATTTTAACCAAAAATTTTTATTTCAATAAATACTTTTTAAACAAAATGTTTTTTTTTTAAATTTATAATTTTTATACCGTGCATTTATGCAGCTCTTTCACTTGGGAGTCCGTGGGCAAGTTTTGGCTATAAAAAGGGTCCATGGGTCAAAAAAGTTTGGGAACCACTGGTATAAAAGACAAATTGAATCAGGAGGCAGAGTTGGATATACAACTGTGAAAGTGGCTCCTTTATCAACAATCCATCCATCAAAAACACTGAATATGCTCACTTATATGAATTACTCGTGTGTTTTTTATGCAAAACTTACATGTTATAATAAAAATTGTTTGAACCTCTATATGTTTCAAAGGGACGAGTCGTGAGTGTTGCCAGTCTAACTCTTAGAGAAAAATGTATTGATGTTTTTATAGCTATATACAATGCACACACGAACGTAGATCTATTTATTTGTATAAAGTATTAGGACTAACAACATATATGTTTTATATGTGTCCAAACGCTAGTGTATTTGTAGTCATTTTATTATAAATGATTATGCTAACTATAAAATGGTCCTGGGTTTATTGAATATAGTTAGCATAATCATATATAAATAACATCAGTTATATATAAATTGTATATGTTGTTAGTCTAATGATTTATAAAAATATATAGATCTACATTCATTTGAGCTTTGTACATAGCATAAAACCATCAATTCATTTTTCTCTAAGAGTTAGACCGGCAACACTCACAAAATAATAATAATTTTTTCAATGTTAAAAAGGAAATTCACTTAGGCGCAGGAGGTTTTTTCATGTTTCAGCAAAACCAAAGTCATTTTTGCGATTTTTAGGTCAAAGTTCATCGATTACATCCCCAGGCTGAAAAATTTTAAATTAGTCATAACTAGGGTTCGAAGTCACGTAACGTTAGGTGTAAGTTACCGTAAATTACGCGTAATTTACGGTAACGTAATTTTGGAAAATTATGCGTAAATTACGGTAATTTAAAAAATGCATATCTGACGCCATTTTTAATTGTTTCTGTCGCAATTTGTTGCGTTAACAGCGGCGATTAACTAATTTCAGTGATTAGGGTACCATCTACATCCGGCCAAAAGCCTAAACCGGAAGTATTCGTTTGGTAAAACAGCGTAAACTGCACAGTATATTGTTTGTTTTAATCGTTTTAGTAAACATAATAAAATAAATATTTTCAATAAGGAAGCCAAAGTCTGGTTAAAAATAAGACAAAATTAGAAAAATTTTCTACACAATGCCGCCAAGAGCTGTATGGCAAGCGGCCGCAAGCCAAACGGAGAGGCTGTAAAACCCAAAAACCCAAAAAAAAAAAAAAATACTAATTTTTAAACATTATCTTTATATGTTCCCAAATGTCATGAAACGTATAGAAAACATTTTTCCCTGAAATGAAGTTTTTTTTATTGTAATCTGGAAAACCCAAATTTTTTTTAAACATTATCTATAATAATATATGTTCCAAATGTCATGAAACGTATAGAAACATTTTACTGTGTATAGTGCTTCCGTCGATCGCGTCGGCCGTATTACGCTGCGTATTGCACTAGCGTCAATTGCATGTGCTGTCTTTTGCTGAGTTCAGTAACCACGGTGGCCGTATTTCGCGCCGCATTGCACCCGTCGATCGTATTAGACGGTATTAGGCTACTCAGCCAAAGATACGTGGACGACGGGGCTAATTAGTACGACCGGTTAATTACAAGTACAAACCTTTGAAAACATTATTAAAAATACACCTAAAAGCAATCAGTGAGCGTGAGCAACAAAAGGAACATACATTTTCAAGTAATTGGGCATTAATAACACGCGTAAATCTTGCGCGTAATTTTCGAACCCTAACCACCGTCGATCGCGTGTGCCGTCTTTTGCTGAGTTCGGCACCCGCGGCGGATGTATTTCGAGGCGCATTGCACCCGTCCAGCGTCGACTGTATTAGACGGTATTAATCAGCCAAAGATGGCCGCCGCTGATGCAGTCAGTACACGATGAAATACGTAGCCGATGCGGACGACGGGCAAATTAGTATGACCGGTAAATTACAAGTACAAACCTTTGAAAACATTATTAAAAATACACCTACTAGCAATCAGTGAGCGTGAGCAACAAAAGGAACATACATTTTCAAGTAATTGGGAATTAATGGTACGCGTAATTTAGGCATAATTTACGCGCGCGCCAATCTTACGCGTAATTTTCGAACCCTAGTCATAACCCTATTGAACACCCATCAACAACAGATTCATTCAAGATTTTTCTCCTGATTTTTACCAGCTTTTCCCATTCCAACTGAAAGACATTTCTGGTAGCGACACATCTGACACAACTTTTCCAAGCCATGTGTGATAACACATTGCCCATCACCTTCACATCTGTACTGTTCATGAAGCTTCAGGCTCCTGTGGAAGAAACCCTGAAAAAAAAATTATAGTAAATAAGAGTTATATTAATTAAGGAGGGTTAATTTTTCTCAATGCCGTAATTTATTCTTTCATCCTCAAATATATTAAATGAAGCGAACCTTCAAGTTAATAAATACAAGAATAAACAGGTTAGCTGGTAATATGATATTTTAACTATGATAAAGAAAATACAATAAATCAATAAATGTATTCAACTTTGATAATATTGCACAAAATATGCATGAACTTGGAACTTTTGGTATGAGGAAGTATCTTAAATTTAAAAAAAAATGCCTAAATGATTTCTAATCTTTACCTTACAAGCCTCACACGTATTGGCTCCATAGTGAAACCCAGCACCTGGAGCATCGCACACCCGACAAGGAGGAAGATTGGTCTTTGGGTTAATCTCCAAATTTATTTTTCTTTTTCTACCCATTTTAAAAACTGAAAGGCAAAAAACTTAAAAGTAAAAAAAAATTGTAATGAAACCTCAGTCCCAGAATACCTTTAAAAACATGTGTAAACACCTGAGTTTTAGGTCATGAAAATTTTCTGATAGGAAGAATTAAGACTGCAAAAATTACACAATGTTAAGTTAAAACTATTCGCTTTTTTGTACCAACAGTTCAAACTTCCAACCCCAGTGTCAATAATAATTTTTGAATCTATATTTGTCATCATATATTGTCAGACTTGTCCATACTTTTAGTATCAACAGCTTCCTAGCCTTATTAGCATTTATCATTTTTATTTAGACCAAATGTTCAGTGCAGTGAATAATTTAAGAGCTATTGCAAACCAAATTTCTCGTTCACCTAAGCACAGAAAGTGAGACTTAGTGCGCAAAATTACAAAACATATTAGGTACATTCTAAAAATGTAATAAATGCTTAATTTTTCTTCAAATGTCTCAAGAATTAATGCACAGGTGGAAATAAGCTTTCTTTAACATAAATAATGATAATTGTTTTGTAATTCTTATTTTCACTACTGGCACACACATCAGTTTTGGTATCTAGGATAACTGGTTAGATTATCTTAAATTTAGTCTAGAAATTGATAAATTTCAAGAACCAAATATTCACTAAAAAATATAGACTATAGTATAGCAATGTTTTTATTCTGACATTCATTAAAATTTTATTTAATATTTTCTTGTTTCATGTCACTATGATAAAGGGATTAATCAAAATGGTGTCATACTGTATGCTGTGTTTTCTATAAAATATTTAGTTTTTAATAATCTTCATGTTATACTTATAGTCAACTTATAACAATATAAGTTATTTGGAAGTACACAACAAAAATATCAGGACATACAAACATTTGCCAGTAATAATTTGATTGACTTTACTTTTATCAGCCAACGATTTATTTAAGTTTTAATGACAATTAACACTGTTCGGTATAGCTTGTAAAGCAAGAGCTAATTTATTACAGTTATTGACACTGGTTTTACATGAACTTTTTTTACATTTTTTATTTTTATTTAACTTTCTGACATGCTGTGTGTAGATGTAGCCTAATTAGAATTAATAGTGATAAGCTATAAGCTTAACTGATATTCAGAACAAATGAAATGTTCAACAAAATGAGACCACAGAATGTGATAGAGATTTATATGTAACAAAACACGGCCTACCGACCGTTTCTTACAAATAATATGCGTCGCAATATAAAGTTTTATGTTTGTTTACTGAATAAATTAACATAGAATTATCAATATCTAGTAATATTTTTTAAAAAAACTAAAAGAAATGGTAAAAAAAAGTTAAAAACATTTGGGTTTACCAAATAGTAATTAAGAATTCATCATTTCAGTATAGAACATCAAAGAGTTGCCATGTTGTTTCTCCATGTTTCAATAACTTGCCAAAGGTCACATGATCCGTGATGATCGTTGGGGACTGCGGCACAACGTAAATTTCGTCTGTTGAGATTGATATTAGCTAAGTGGGTCAAAGTTGAGAGAAATGGTAAACAGATTTCTTAAAGTACATGTGCCATGTACAATTCATTTTGTTTAAAAGCTTGCAGTAATATCTACATTAAACATTTGGTGTGAAAATCTAAATTTACTTTTACCAACTGGCGTTTGTCCGAAACACTTGAATAATAATATAACAAAAAGAAGGATGGTAGGGATAAAATAAAATGTTCAATGTATTGATATACAAATGTATTTAGCCAAAAATATCTTACATGTAAGTAGTTAACTGGTCTGCAAGTGCGCATTGCTTGTGTGAGATATCGATCTTGTTGTTGTTGCTACCTAACTACATACTTTTCTTTCGTATTAAGATAGAAACCAGACCCAAAAGAAGAGAAGAGGGCTTTTTTTCTGAATTTGATAAACTGAGAGGCTTTGTAATATTATAACTAATTAACATGTGTGTTTTGCCACTGATTATACTAATACCAATTTTAATGGTGTTGATATAAGGGATACTAACAATGTTTTTCTTAAGCTGGAGGATTTTTTTAGATGATAAGATAATTGGTCTAGTTTGTGCAGCCAATATGGTTCAAAATTGACTTTTTAGTGCGGCAGATTGCATACCTGTGAATGTGAAGTCTATTGTCAATAAAATATACCAGTATTTTTATATTTACACAATCAGTGTACAATCATTGAAGGAGTTTTATGAATTCCAAGGTTTGGATACCTACGTTTACTTGGATATAGTTATACAAGAAGGTTAGCGATGCTAGGAGCATTTTGGAAATATTCTCTGGTCTGAGAAGCCGTTTTTATCTGTTGATGGATGCCCAACAATGCTCAAAAAGATTTTTAGAAAACCCAACTGCACTACTGAAGAGATCTGGATGCATTTCCTACACAATCAAGCTACTGTATTTCAGACAAATTTCAATACGATTGGAAGCCAGACTGCAACATTTGATGAAGCCTCATGAAGCTGAGGAATTGAATGGGTTTCAATTTTCTGTATAAATGTCTGGAAAGTTAACACCAGGAAATGATTCCCCTCATTATTGGCAGTTAATTGAAAGATTTTGGAAAATACAGGAAAATTAAATGCACAAGATATAGAAAAAAGCAAATTTCGCATGTGTTGCATGTCTGCAGGTCTGGTCTGTGCAGTTTCAAGATTTCGAAACATATTCTTAGTTGACTTAGAAAATATTACATTTTCTTGGACAATGTGGAAAGAAGTGTCACTCATGTATCAGGAATTTTCCCAGGAAAAATTATCGACAGTGATCTATTAGACAGTTAACTTATGACTAACAGTTTTTGAAACCCACAAAGCATAAAAAAAGAAAATGTATGTTTGCTTTAATCATTGAAATTTGATAAAATCCTTGTTGGCATCTCTGCTATGACACGTCCTCAGTGTTATAACTTTTTACTGTAGTAGCTGTAGCTGTACTGTTATGTCATGAAAAATCAGATTTTTTTACAGTTATTTATGCAATGTAGACACATTAGTTGATTATTGTACTGAAAGATATTCAGTTTACATAAAATCAGTGACGTAGAGAGGGGGGCAAGGGGGCATCATGCCCTGGGCGCTACTCACAAAGGGGCGCCAAATGGTATATTTTACATATAATATTATATGGTTTTCGAATAGGGGGCGCTAAAAATGTATTGTGCCCCGGGAGCGAGTTTAGTTCGCTACGCCACTGTATAAATACCCCTCTCCCCGATCTGCCCCGTCTCCATTGAGTTCTAAAATTTACTGGATAGCCTATTATGTTCAATACAGAGCACATCATTATGTTCAGTATAGAGCACATCATTATGTTCAGTATAGAGCACATCATTATGTTCAATATAGAGCACATCATAATGTTCAGTATAGAGCACATCATAATATTTAATATAGAGCACATCATTATGTTCAGTATAGAGCACATCATTATGTTCAATATAGAGCACATCATTATGTTCAGTATAGAGCACATCATTATGTTCAGGGTAGAGCACATCATTATGTTCAGTATAGAGCACATCATTATGTTCAGTATAGAGCACATCATTATGTTCAGTATAGAGCACATCATTATGTTCAGTATAGAGCACATCATTATGTTCAGTATAGAGCACATCATTATGTTCAGTATAGAGCACATCATTATATTCAATATAGAGCACATCATTATGTTCAGTATAGAGCATATCATTATATTCAATATAGAGCACATCATTATGTTCAGTATAGAGTACATCATTATGTTGAGGGTAGAGCACATCATTATGTTCAGTATAGAGCACATCATTATGTTCAGTATAGAGCACATCATTATGTTCAGTATAGAGCACATCATTATATTCAATATAGAGCACATCATTATGTTCAGTATAGAGCACATCATTATGTTCAATATAGAGCTCATCATTATGTTCAATATAGAGCACATCATTATGTTCAGGGTAGAGCACATCATTATGTTGAGGGTAGAGCACATCATTATGTTCAGTATAGAGCACATCATTATGTTGAGGGTAGAGCACAAAATTATGTTCAGTATAGAGCACATCATTATATTCAATATAGAGCACATCATTATGTTCAGTATAGAGCACATCATTATGTTGAGGGTAGAGCACATCATTATGTTCAGTATAGAGCACATCATTATGTTCAATACAGAACATAGTGCGTACCTTCCACCCACAATGCGTAATCTTAATATATGACAATGGAACCAGCAATGTATGTAGGTCTATTACAGAACTTACAACTGTATAATCTGTTGTTTAATCATTGTTCTCTTGACTCGGCTTTATTGTTAGATTTGTTCAGTTTACCACGGAGTAAAAAAAAAAGTAAACTTTTTAAAGAGTATTAATAATTAAGCTCCGTGATCAAAGTATGGAACCAAAGCCTTAATCACCTAATGATAATATCATTTTTTAAGGAACTCTCATCTCCTGGCCATGTTGTTGGTTTTATCTAGTTAATACTCACAGAAGTAGCAAACGATTATTTAAAGTCGTTATTAAAATATGACAATTTACTATATCAGTAAAAAAAAAAAAATAAATGTTTTTCTTTCAAATTTGATTTTTACTACATTTGTAGACAGAATGTAACATAATCACGGGGCACTAATCCTTCTCAAAAGTTAGCATAAAAATAATAAAGCGATTATTTCCCTTGAATCATATTTTGTTAGGCCTTACGTATTTAGTATTTACGCATTTTCTTTTTAATTAATTGCCTTCGATGGGACATCAGTAATATCTTTTTTTTTTATTTAGACCATTTTAGATGCTGCAAAATTCTTTAAAATATTTAGATAGATCGATAGGTAGGTTTATAGATCGTAGGTAGGTTTATAGATAGATAGAGATATGTATCTATATCTATCCCTTTCAATCAATCTATCTATCTACCGATCAGTCTATACTTATCTATATACCAATCTATCTACCGATCTATCTATATTTGAAGAACCGCTTTAGCCCACCCCCAGTACAGACCCAGACATTTAAACAAATACCCGTGAAGTAATGGGAATTCCCCTACAGCTGTCGGGTAACTCTGAAAGGAGGCGAAGTTGGTCTCATTTAAACAATGAACAAAAGCCTAACATTGTTGTTGGTTAATTTGCCAATGATGTTTGGCACATGACCTTGAAAGTCTAGATGACAGTAAACATCTTAATGCACAGGTTCTCAAAGTATGACGGGTTTGAGTACTGATTTGAAGTGGCTCACAAAAAGGGTCATATATAAAGATAAATAATTTATACTTTTTCTTTTTTTTTTTAATTCTTTTTCTTTCTTTACAGAAGGATCACGGACATGTTTCTTAGCTTGTGGCAGATCGCAAAAAAAATAAATAATTGATAATCAATATCTTATTGCATTAAATGAGGCTAGCAGTGCAGTGTGACTAAGTGTGACATGGGAGGAGGGAGAGTGGTTAAATGTGACATGGCAGGTGGGAGTGTGGTTAAATGTGACATGGGAGGAGGGAGTGTAGTTAAATGTGACATGGGAGGAGGGAGTGTGGCTAAATGTGACATGGGAGAAGGGAGTGTGGTTAAATGTGACATGGGAGGAGGGAGTGTGGCTAAACATGACATGGGAGGAGGGAGTGTGGCTAGACATGGGAGGAGGGAGTGTGGTTAAATATGACATGGGAGGAGGAAGTGTGGCTAACTATGACATGGGAGGAGGGGGTGTGGCTAAATATGACATGGGAGGAGGGAGTGTGGCTAAATATGACATGGTAGGAGGGAGTGGGGTTAAATGTGACATGGGAGGAGGGAGTGTGACTAAATATGACATGGTAGGAGGGAGTGGGGTTAAATGTGACATGGGAGGAGGGAGTGGGACTAAATATGACATGGGAGGAGGGAGTGGGGTTAAATGTGACATGGGAAGAGAGAGTGTCGTTAAATGTGGCATGGCAGATGGGAGTGTGGCTAAATATGACATGGGAGGAGGGGGTGTGGCTAAATATGACATGGTAGGAGGGAGTGGGGTTAAATGTGACATGGGAGGAGGGAGTGTGACTAAATATGACATGGGAGGAGGGAGTGTGGCTAAATATGACATGGGAGGATGGAGTGGAACGAATAAGTTAAAAGCTGCTTGTAGCCTACATTTACACAGTTAATTCTGTTTTATGAATTCTATTTTTTTATTTCTTACATGTTGTTTTATTAGTTCCATGGTGAATGTGTTGAACGTTTAGTCATTTCACTCACTTTTGTTTCATCTAAAACATTTTCCTAAATGGTCAGAAAAATATGTACTGATGCAAAGAAAATTTAGAAAAAGTTTAACTATTTTTTAATAAAAGTTTAGTTGTACCTTTTGTTTTAATTAATTTTAAGTAAAAGTTGAAACAATTTTTCTTAGTTGAATATTAGTTGAAGTTTAGTTAAAGAAATTCAGTTAATGCCCATCATCGGTCCAGTCTGTGATGTCAGTCTATTTTGGGCTCTTGGCCGTACATCGAGTAAGGAGATACTTTTAGAGCACTTGTTACCCCCCCCCTCCCAGGACAAAACGCCCCCTCCCCTCAATGAAGGTGCCAAAAAGAAGTCAGAAGAATTACATAAATGTCGACTATGCTAGGAAATGTGTACACATGACACACTTTCAAGAGATTTCACACTAGACCCGCACATCCTTAATTAGAAAATGGTTTAATTAAATATATCCGATAACAAACAGGGCCAGCTGGGGATAATTTGGACAGCATCAGTTAATGTTGGAAGGGGATTATAGTACAAAGAAAACTTATCGGTGGCAGGCACTTTATTTTTCAAACAAACAAATAGGTGGCATGCAATGTACAACATACTGTAGGTTTTATGTCAAAATGTTGAGATTACAGTTTCTTCGATTTAGACCTGGCTATGCATATTATTATAACACCGATCGTCAAACCTAAAGTAAACTCTTTCAGTAAACTACGGGTTCATTTCTATTTATAAACTACTAATTAGTTTGATACAACTGTTCTGTGTAAAGTTTCTCTTTAAATTTTAGATCAACTTCATATGATTCGTAAATTATCTTTAATTGGGTCCACAAATAAAGAAAAAATTAGAGTTCTAAGACATGTTCGACTCCTCCCCAGAGAAATGTCTGTTTTCTTTTTCCTTCCTTCTATTTCCCCATTTTCCCCAGACACAAAACAAAGAGCCATGCAGGAGATGATATAATGTTGTTTGTTTTGTTTTTTAAAATGACGAAACATGCAACATTTCTAAACCCAACAAAAAATAACTTGAGTTCATATTGTGATTAATGGCTACGTCACACACAGAGAACAAAAAATCTAAACCTGTTCCTGAATATGAAATACTACCGGGGGAGAATAGATACCTCTGGCTGCATCGACAGCTGCACTCCCGACACCACACACAGCAGACACCATGGTCCCTGGGTACAAAATGCTCTTCATGTTCCGTTTGACAGAAAAATAAATTTCTATTAGCTCTGTCTGGTGAGGTCGTCTGAAAACGTCACAAAGTATTGTTTCCCAACACTTGTCTTAATGAAAGGTAAACAGAATCATCGTGGTGGGAGAGGGAGGGGGGGGGACAAGGCTATGGGGGAGGAAAAAAAAACAACTTCCTTAGACAGATCCCCTCCGATCGTCTGCTTTGAAGTCGTCTGCTAGTGGGGCTAAGCTTGTCATTCGCGATTATTGCCAAGGTTTGTTAGTGCGACCTTTTTTATTTTTATTTTTCAAAGTATTGGGGATAATTTTTGACAGGCAATTGATCTAAGGGGAGGATTCCATTGCACGATATCCTCAGTGGCGTAGCGAGCTCAACTAAGCGCCCGAAGCAGAATACCTTTTTAGCGACACCCCCCCATTCGAAAACCATATGATATTATATGTAAAATATACCATTTGGCACCCCTTTCTGAGTAGCGCCCGGGGCATGATGCCCCCCTTGCTCCCCCCTCACTACGCCACCGGATATTCTCATAATTTTCAAAGATGAAAAAACACCGACATGAGTTGAGTTAAAGCAGAGGCGTACCTAGGGTATGGGGAGAGGGGGTCCGAATTCGATAGTCCCCCCGGGCCCCAGCTTGAGGGTGGGCCCAACTTTTTTATTTTAAATATTAAGTACATTATCTCATGTCATGGTGTCGAATGTCAAAATGCAGAGACCCCCCCCCCCTTAAAGAGGCCAAGCCCCCCCCCCACACCCGGGAGCCTCTAATTCGTAGGTCGGGCACTGAATTAAAGGTGTTATATTTATGTTGTTGTTGTTGTTTTCAAACAATGACTGGAGAAATGTTTACAAGGCCATGTCCATACAAATAAACATTAGCCCTGATACAATAAATATATGTGGAGCTAAGTATCACAACTTATGTCTCACTCTATTCAGAGATCATGTTATACTCTACAATAGACGTAGATTAGTGCCAGCGTACACCCCAGAAACTCATACAAGACGTGATGACTAATAATTACAATTAAATTTTGCGCATGAAAAATTGCATTGAATTATACAATTTACAATATCTCTTCTTACTCATTCTGTTTCCTAGTTGATATCAAAAAAAAAGTTCTGACTCACAGACATTACTTTGACACATGACTAGAAGTTTTTTGATTCACATTTATTCTCAATTAAAGTATTAAAAAAAATAAAAAGCTGTTTTATTTGTTCATTTATTGTTCAATAATACCTTTATTTTTTTTTAAAGTTTGTATATTATATTTTAATGAGTTACTCAACTAACATAACAAACTGAATTCGGATTTTTCGTTTTAAAAACAATACAGTGTATACATTACTGTAAGGGATACTAGTTTACCTTTTAATCTGTTTAGAAGATTTAAATAAAAAATGATAATTCACCTTGATGTTAAATCCGTTGGTTTATAGAAGTCCTGAAATCAGTTTTAATGTTACACACACACAAATAGTCACTGGCGGTGTTAATAATGTTGGTGACCGCCCCGCCGTTTCAAAATCCGAAAGTTCTAAAAATGAACATTTTTGAAACCGAACTAAAAATATTAATATGACCTGAAGTGTGAGCTTGCTTTGAAATTCGAACGTCGGCATGTTTTGTGTTGCTATGTTTGGTTTAGTTCTTCTCATTGGTGCTATATGTACACCCTTTATAACATATCTCTGTGTACTGAAAGTATCTGGCATTATGCCCTTTATAACATCTCTCTGTGTACTGAAAATATCTGGCATTATGCCCTTTATAACCTCTCTCTGTGTACTGTATAAATATTTATAATACAAGCGATTGTTTGTCACGGATTAAGTTCGGATTCTGAAATACCGTTGTCCATTAAAGCGGCAGTTTCAGTTTATTCAGCAAAACAAATGTAAAATGTCGCATAGTCTCTAGGATCAAGAAACACTTGTCCATAGTGTAATTTATATAGGGAATACAATTGATACAAAAAATTAAACAATTCGGAATTGAAATAATTTGAATACAAGTTAGGTTCGTATTTTGGGGTATCATTGTTTTATACAAGGGCGGCTACGTCCTCCCCCAATCATTGGCGGCAGAGTTAATGCTTCATCTACTTGTAATTATTATTTATATGAATATTTGATCTAATGAACTATTTGTTTAAATTTTAGTGCATTTTGATAAAAGCTTTTATGTTTTAAAAAGTTTTTTTTATATTTTTGTTTTGTTATGAAATAATGTATGTGCAAGCAACGGTCGTTTGTACTGTATCAGACTCGTCTAGACTGCTCCAAAAAAATTGTATCACTCAATTACTTCCTCTCAGCTAACACCATGTACTGCAGTGAGTCATCCGTTTTTAGAGCATTTTTGAAAAAAAAAATGCTCTATTGTCCCCGTTTTGTCTGCCTGTCTGTCTGTCTGTCTGTCATCACCCTAGATCTCAACAACCATAAGTCCTAGACCCATGATGTATATATCATTTTGTAGGTCTTGGCCTGCCATGTGTGCAGCAAAAGTTCATTTCGCGATCTGACCTCTGAGGGCCGTAAAAGGGGACTTATAAAGTACCGTTTTTTACTATATAAGCTATATTAACAATGGAGCGCCCTATATCTCAGCAACCATAAGTCCTAGACCCATGATGTATATAGCATTTTGTAGGTCTTGGCCTGCCAAGTGTACAACAAAAGTCCATTTTGCGATCTGACCTTCCAGGGCCAAAATATAAGAGTTTCTTATGTACCGTTTTTGCTTATATTTTAACTATAAATAATAAAAGCTAATCAAAGGGGCGTAATCATTATTTATTTTTGTAACAGTTATTCAACATGATTACTTCCCTCTCATTAAAAATGCTCTAAAATGTCCTTTGTTTGAAACGGAAAAGACTTAAATTGCTTGTTTATATATTATAGCCGATCTTACGTTTGGGGTCCTAGACACAGGGCCGGCTCTAACAATTGCGGGGCCCAATGCGAAACGGATTGCGGGGGGGGGCAGTCTGGGTAGGGATAATGATAATAAGTGAAAATTAAGATTTTGTATTAGAAAAATAAATTTGTCTTTGTATTTTATACATTCTTTACTAAGTACAAAATCACGATCAAATTAACTTGCGTGTAGAGAAGTCATACAGTATATCATCAAAATTATGTTGCCTACATAGATCACGCTCAATGGCTAAAATTGACAAATTGTTCAATCTATCTTCGTGAATTGTTGACCTCAAATAATTCTTGATTAGTTTGAGGCGCGAGAAGCTTCTTTCACCAGATGCGACAGTTACGGGTATTGTTAAAAGTATTCTGAGTGCAACAAAGTATTTGGGGAAAGCAGTGTATCTTTCATTAGTGGATAGATAAGCCAAAATTTCTATCAGGGTTTTGGCGGTATTTGGTAGACTATGCCTTAAAGATTCCATTTCATCTGCTAATTCTCGCCCACATATATCTGCTGACTGGACTGTTGATGACGTCAATACTTGCACGAGGCTCGCTGTAAACTTTCTGTATGTCATCACGCTGAGGCGTTTGAAGCTGACAAAAAACACAAATAGATTCTGGTTTGATTTCAGCTGTTCAAATCTCGGCTGCAAGGATTGAATAGCACTGCCCACAATTCTGTTGAAGCAATTTATCCTATAGTCATCTTCAGCATTCCCAGGTGTGAAGTTTTCCACAGATTTATCATACTGCCTTTTCCTTTAACGTTTTTGCCTGCGAAGATTGCAACAACTTTCATGTTTTTAGTCAACTCCTTTGATGTAACAAGAATCTGAACAAATCCATCAACTCTCACTTTCCTTAGACAAGTCATCAAGTTGTTGTACGAATCCATTACAGTGCTCAAATCTACTGTTTCACCTTGCAGTTCTTTACTCATAAAATTGACTTGGAAGAGCACGACGTACCGTAAGATAAGTGAATTTGTACTGCTTCAATGTTTTATACAGTGTTTCTGCTTCACTTTTAATTATCACATCATTAGTCTCTTCAGCTAATTCATCCAGTGCGTCACAAATTTCAGGCAATTGAAAACGGAGTGTTTTGACACTATCTATTCTACATTCACACCTTGTTTCACACATAGGTTTTACAGACAGATTGGAAACATGCTTTCTGAATAATGACCATCTCTTTGTTAGATGCTGAAAAGATAGTGAACACGCGTTGTATAGTTCCAAAAAAGGTTAACGAATCAGGGCATGTTTTAATTGTGTCTGCTACCACCAGATTGTAATATGACACGAACATGGAGAAAAAAATTGCTCTGCCGTTTTTGAACTCCAGAATGGACGCCTTTCATGTTCGCACCATTATCATAACCTTGTCCACGAATATTTTCAACATTTAATTCATCCAGCTCATTCACTAGTACATCCTGTCCGGCAGGAGTTTCCACAGGAAGAAAATAAAACGTTCATGTACAACCACAGGCTCTTTCACGTTAACCCCATCTGATACATACCGGATAGTTAATGATATCTGATACATACCGGATAGTTAATGACATCTGATACATACCGGATAGTTAATGACATCTGATACATACCGGATAGTTAATGACATCTGATACATACCGGATAGTTAATGATATCTGATACATACCGGATAGTTAATGACATCTGATACATACCGGATAGTTAATGACATCTGATACATACCGGATAGTTAATGACATCTGATACATACCGGATAGTTAATGACATCTGATACATACCGGATAGTTAATGATATCTGATACATACCGGATAGTTAATGACATCTGATACATACCGGATAGTTAATGACATCTGATACATACCGGATAGTTAATGACATCTGATACATACCGGATAGTTAATGACATCTGATACATACCGGATAGTTAATGACATCTGATACATACCGGATGACATCTGCTCTTTGTGACTTATGTTTAATTTAATAATTTACACATTGAATTAGCGCGGGGCCTATGATAGTGCGGGGCCTATGATAGTGCGGGGCCCACTATGGCCGCATATGTTGCGGTGGCTTAAGGCCGGCCCTGCCTAGCCACATAAAAATGTGAGGGCTTTGAGTAAAGACCCTGGGCTAAGATATGTTTGAAGACCCAAGACTAATGTACTTTCGATGACCATATGCAAAGGTAAATAGCAGGGCCCTGGGCAAAAAACGCAGAAATTGTTTATTTTGGGGCGTGGTTGACAACAAACGTCCGGACAAGATGGCCTCTTAGGAGTTTGTCTATTATTAATAATGGCTCTGACTAGTCATATACAATCAGTAACAAAGTGAATGAATCAAATGACTCTGACTAGTCATATACAATCAGTAACAAAGTGAATGAATCAAATGACTCTGACTAGTCATATACAATCAGTAACAAAGTGAATGAATCAAATGGCTCTGACTAGTCATATACAATCAGTAACAAAATGAATGAATCAAATGTCTCTGACTAGTCATATACAATCAGTAACAAAATGAATGAATCAAATGTCTCTGACTAGTCATATACAATCAGTAACAAAGTGAATGAATCAAATGTCTCTGACTAGTCATATACAATCAGTAACAAAGTGAATGAATCAAATGTCTCTGACTAGTCATATACAATCAGTAACAAAGTGAATGAATCAAATGTCTCTGACTAGTCATATACAATCAGTAACAAAGTGAATGAATCAAATGTCTCTGACTAGTCATATACAATCAGTAACAAAGTGAATGAATCAAATGTCTCTGACTAGTCATATAAAATCAGTAACAAAATGAATGAATCAAATGTCTCTGACTAGTCATATACAATCAGTAACAAAATGAATGAATCAAATGTCTCTGACTAGTCATATACAATCAGTAACAAAGTGAATGAATCAAATGGCTCTGACTAGTCATATACAATCAGTAACAAAATGAATGAATCAAATGTCTCTGACTAGTCATATTCAATCAGTAACAAAGTGAATGAATCAAATGGCTCTGACTAGTCATATACAATCAGTAACAAAGTGAATGAATCAAATGTCTCTGACTAGTCATATACAATCAGTAACAAAGTGAATGAATCAAATGTCTCTGACTAGTCATATACAATCAGTAACAAAGTGAATGGATCAAATGACTCTGACTAGTCGTATTCAATCAGTAACAAAGTGAATGAATCAAATGTCTCTGACTAGTCATATTCAATCAGTAACAAAGTTAATGAATCAAATTATGTAATGATAAATTCGTCTTTGATTGTTGTGTGGTGCCCCCTTGATTCCTGCAGTGCCTTATATTGCTTATAGGCAGTGTTGTTTTTTCCCCCGTATACTTTTGTTTACTGCACTATTCTCAGTGTTATTTCTTTATGACACGACGGCTTTCCGGTACCTTTGTTTTTTTTTTTAGAAAACTATCACTGCTCTTAGGTAGATATAGTACTGGACACGAGAATCACACAATGAGTACTTAGAGAAATAAACTGGAGATAATGAGAGTAATGACTATAATTGACTATTGTAAATTGTAATAGCAGTCAACATAGATTCTAACAATAAAAATATACAAGAAAAATTCCATAGGGGTAATTAAAAATAATTGCCCCGGGTGAGGATCGAACTCACAACCTCCGCATAACTTATCCCATGTCCTATGGAGAAGGTACTGTCTATAAGTACGGCGCGCTAACCGATTGTGCCACCGGGGCGACACAACTTTCAAGTGGATATAAAAACATTTGGACGATATATAGCTGAAGTAAATACTGTTATAGGAATGCACGTTTACTTTTTTTTAGAATATATCATTCTATCTTTTGTATTTGATGTAGATTGTGCCATCGTGGCGACGAAATAGTCTAGTAGAAAACTGTCCGATTTTCTTTTGATACGATATATAGCGAGATTAAATAAAGACTAGAAGTCAGAATGATAGATTTTATTCTATACAAATATTTTTCATTGTGTATAATAGAAAAAAATAAAACAAGAGTAAATACAATCACTATCAGATGAAAATGAATCTTATCGAGTTATAGCTCTAACATTGAATCTTATCGAGTTATAGCTCTAACATTGAATCTTATCGAGTTATAGCTATAACATTGAATCTTATCGAGTTATAGCTCTAACATTGAACCTTATCAAGTTATAGCTCTAACATTGAATCTTATCGAGTTATAGCTCTAACATTGAATCTTATCGAGTTATAGCTCTAACATTGAATCTTATCGAGTTATAGCTCTAACATTGAATCTTATCGAGTCATAGCTCTAACATTGAATCTTATCGAGTTATAGCTCTAACATTGAATCTTATCGAGTTATAGCTCTAACATTGAATCTTATCGAGTTATAGCTCTAACATTGAATCTTATCGAGTTATAGCTCTAACATTGAATCTTATCGAGTTATAGCTATAACATTGAACCTTATCGAGTTATAGCTCTAACATTGAATCTTATCGAGTTATAGCTCTAACATTGAATCTTATCAAGTTATAGCTCTAACATTGAATCTTATTGAGTTATAGCTCTAACATTGAATCTTATCGAGTTATAGCTCTAACATTGAATCTTATCGAGTTATAGCTCTAACATTGAATCTTATCGAGTTATAGCTATAACATTGAACCTTATCAAGTTATAGCTCTAACATTGAATCTTATCGAGTTATAGCTCTAACATTGAATCTTATCGAGTTATAGCTCTAACATTGAATCTTATCGAGTTATAGCTCTAACATTGAATCTTATCGAGTTATAGCTCTAACATTGAATCTTATCGAGTTATAGCTCTAACATTGAATCTTATCGAGTCATAGCTCTAACATTGAATCTTATCGAGTTATAGCTCTAACATTGAGACTTTTGTTTTTTAATACTTACAAGTGTGAGAACCACGGTCCTGGTGAAAATTCCCTGGTTCGCCCAGCTTCAGCTGGTTACCTTTATCTATTACATATGTCGGGGGAGTAAAGGCGGCTGGACGTTGTGTTAATATGGAGTGGCTACTGAAACACTTTTCTTTTTTTTCTTTTATACACACATAACAATTCTACCACATGAGTATTTACAATGGTGGTCTCTGGGGTAGCGTCCAGACAATTATTCAGGCCTATTGTGGCCCACGTCTAAGTACCACTGGTGAACTTAAAGTAGAACCTGAAGCTACCCTGCGTCGGAGGGGGGGACCCTGAATATTTGTAAACTCAATGTTAAAAAAAAAAGTTTGTTCCAGGTCAAATTAGGAGGGGGGAAAAACCACCAGTGCTCATAGACACTGGAAATGTCAGAATTATTTGATTGTGCATTGAAATAAAATGGATAACAGAGAGTTACAACCCGCTAAACTCCAACTTAACATTTTTTTTTCAAACGACTAATGTTTCCGCGAACGCTGTAAGATCCATAGGCTAACACGATGAGGTGTATTCCAGTGTTTGACTTTCGGCCCCCCCCCCATATGTCACTAGCCTAAAGCCGCCTCTGTTGGTGACATGTTTACCTTTGACCTATGCTCCCGCATCTGATCCTCGCCACAGGTAACCCGCATTCAACCATAAAGCTAATATCCCCTGTACGTATTCATACAGTCAATTAATTCAATTAATCTATGTCAATTGTCTAATTATCACATTTTGTTTTGGAAAAGATTCTTATCATTTTATAATACAAACGATTGTTTGTCACAGATTAAGTTCGGATTCTGACATATCGTTGTCCATTAAGGGCCAATACACTGGCAACTTTTTCTCCGATCGTCTTGTAGTTTTTACATTTTGGAAGATACTCCAAGGGCTGCCGCCAGTTAATCTTGGGCCCCCATTAAACTCTACCAATGGAGGCCTCCCATTCACACAATCATAACAACAGCTAACTCATCGGATGTCAGATTACGGCCCCTAAAGGCAGTGGTCTCTGATATGTCTTTGCGGCTGTTCTGATACTCCCCTTCATCTTTCGAGTGACAGAAAACAGACATGCAAAGTAGGTCACTTACCTTCAGGCAATAAAACAATCTTCAGTTGCAAACAAATGATAAGGCACTACATGTTTCAAGCCAAAGGAGCCCTAATAGAAATATGCTAGCCCCCGGCCAAAGTATCTGTCGGAGCCAAAGAGGACTGATAGAAATTTGCACTGGCAAGGGGTGAGAGTTTTTGCATTGGGGGAGTAAGGAAGTCAGTCTCAGTCTGTCAATAAGAATGTCTCTGTCAAAGTCTTCGCTTGCAAAGAAAGTGATTTCCTAAAATTGTATCACAATTTTCTCTCAGTCCACTCTTCAATTATTTTGATAATTATCTTAGTCTTGATGAAACACTTCTGATAGCAAAGCGAGTGTTTTAATAACAGTGTATGCTGTTGTCGGAAAAACATTAAGCATACTTTTGAAATGTGTCAACATCACAGATTATATATTATACAGATAGCGCATCACTATATAAATAGTCCTCCGTTTTGTGTTCGTAACGCTAGAGCCATTGTTGTTATTCGCTTTGGTTTCCAATGACGCTTTCCATTCATAAAAACCCACAGACCTATTTACACTTCTGTGTTGTTGTTTTTTTTTCAAGCCGTGAACTATGAATAAAAAAAGCTTTCAATTTGTTTTATAACTCTTTTTATGAGTTAATGTATTATTGAATTCATGAGTTCATGGTTTTTTAGGAGCTTATTATATTTAATAAACATTTCTATTCAATGAATGGACTGATGAGAGTAAATATCATTAATGGCGGCGATGAGAATATAGTTTCAAAACGAGGCTTGCGCAATCTGTATAATATCTAATCTGTGGTCAACATGATGTTTAACATTTCTTAAGCGCAGTTAGAAAATATAAAAAAAAAAATAAAATGTTCCCTCTAATTTGTCGGTTGTACGCAACTTTTGAAAGAATTGTAAATTGTTTCAAATGCGCTACATGGTGGTATATATGCAGTGGCGTCACTATGGTTGGTGTCACCCGGTGCGGAAAAATCAGTGTCACCCCCACCCCCCGCCCCCAAGACTTACACCATGAATATTTCGAATTTTCCTGCCCTAAACCTGAGAGAATGTACTTTAAAATTCTTTAACGATAAAAACGATAGTATTACTGACTGTATTTCAGAAAGATGTATATTACTTTCATCAAACTGAGTTTGTAAACTACGTCTCCAAGCTCATGAAACCACGTGACTATATGCGTCTTTTTTTTAGAACGTTAGCAAAAAAACTCCGCATTGATCCGAGCAGCTTTGAACTGTATTCATTTACCTAAGCTCTAGAAGCTCTGCATGATGGCACCCTGTGCTACTGCTCTGCATGTGCTACTGCTCTGTAAGGTCGCACCCTGTGTTACTGCTCATGTTTTTAACTATAATCAGTTATTAAACCGACTATACCGAGTTTTTTTCTGCTATGAAATTTAGAACTGTTCAATTAGGTGTCACCCCTAAAATGGTGTCACCCAGTGCTGCCCGCACCCCCCTGTGCCCCCACCTAACTAAGCCACTTTACATATGCATGCTCAGTAAAATATTTGTTCGATCTGTTGCAATGTGTGTATCATATAATATTGTATTTTTAACTACGCACTGGCTCCACGACCGTCAAATGACGGACGATGTATTTTTTTTTTACCGCTTCCGTCAACAATTGCATAGCCGAGCAATTATACATTAAAATGAGAGGTTAGTTTGAGTGGCGCGCTAGTGATGTAGGTTGTACGCGTGGCTGAGACCCAGTTTGGCTATCTATGTGCGGGTTCGATTCCTGATAGAGACATACATTTTTTTGTTCAGATTTTATTTTTCAGGATCAGGGTTAGGGATAGGGGGTTAGGGATAGGGTTAGGGTGTGGAGCAATATCTATTGATGGTCATTTTTTAATAAATCATAAATTTTTTTTCCAGATTTTTTTTTCAGGATTAGGGTTAGGGATAGGATTAGGGTTAGGGTTAGGGATAGGGTTAGGGATAGGGTTAGGGATAGGGTTAGGGATAGGGTTAGGGATAGGGTTAGGGATAGGGTTAGGGATAGGGTTAGGGATAGGGATAGGGATAGGGATAGGGTTAGGGTTAGGGATAGGGTTAGGGATAGGGTTAGGGATAGGGTTAGGGATAGGGTTAGGGTGTGCAGCATTATCTATTTATGGTCCCCGAAAAAAAAAATATCTCCGATTTTTAACAGTAAATGACGTCATCAACGTCTGCAGTAAATAAGAGTTCTCATTCATTCTGTTTACTCTTTAATTGTGTTAAAACGATCGCCGATTTTGAGCACCATCATTGTGTAAGTAATAATATCATGATATAAACTGCATTTATAACTTTACATCATAAGAGTTCATTCTGTTGACGGAAGCGGTAAAAAAAAAATACATCGTCCGTCATATGACGGTCGAGGAGCCAGTGCCTTTTAACTATAGCATAACTTTTTTTTTTCTTTTCAGTTTGTGACTTCCTGACTTAATTGCGTTGTGCGCCTACCACAGCAGCTTTATTGGCGGCGCTGATGCCTGTCTGCCATGCAGTGCCGTAACGAGCTGAACTCGCGCCCGGGCCACAATACCTTTTTAATACATTTTTAGCGATCCCTCCCCCAATCGAAAAGCATATAATATTACATGTAAAATATAAATTTGGCGCCCCATTGTAAGTAGCGCCCAGGGACATATGTACCCCCGCCCCCCTAGCTACGCCTCTGCTGTCATGCCTACAGAGCGGCGGGGTGAGTGTGCCCGACATGGCATAATAGAAGGAATTTAGCACTTGTCCAGACTTTGTAGACATTAATTACCTGAAAGAAAAAGTATACCAATAGTATATTATTAGATCTTAATTACTTGTATTAATACGGATGTGTCCACGTGATTGTTTATACTGATGTGTCCACGTGATTGTTTATACTGATGTGTCCACGTGATTGTTTATACTGATGTGTCCACGTGATTGTTTGTATAGAAAGGAAAATAAATAAAGTGGACTCCACCTGGGGCCATTCAAGCAAATCTTTTTTGTCTCGATTTTGAGCTCCCACCCTTTTTTTTTATTATCCATGATCTTCGCTTGTCAGACTTGTGGTAGTACCCCCTCCCTTCAAAGTACGTTACGTAATAGGTGGAAAAAAATCCCCCCCCCACACACACACACATTTAGTATTCAAATGAACTTTTTTAGTCAAACACTCTGAAAAGACTATTGCTTTCAATCAATTTTATTTCAAATATTGTAATTGTAATAACAAATCCATAATAAAATGAACCAGTGGAACACACAGTGTACATTATTTACATGTTGCAGTTTGAAATATAAATAGAACAAATTTACATATTTAAATCATTTCCCTTCCGGGTAATACTCTGGAACACAATGTTTTATACAGTTTCTTCATACACAGAATAAAAATAATTCATGTCATTGTTGCATAAATATATGCAAAGCTTGAACACCAGACATTTTACAAGTTCGCAATCATAAAAATGTAGTCATGACCATCATTATTCTTATCGAAAATTGCAAATATAATAAAATCATCATCCTGATCTTATCGGACCTAATCCGTCAATTTATTTCGGAGAGTTTCACAAAATTTTGTGATCTCTCCTTCCTGGTCTGAGAGACATACCATGATCCACAGGGGATAGATCATAGGGGTTCTCTAGTCAGGAAAAAAAACCCATTACTTGCGAGGGTGGTGGTACTGTGGTCAATGAGGACTATCCGAGACCGCAGTATTCACAGCTGGCGGTGGTGACGGATGTGGTCGGCACACAACACCCTTCCACTCCGTCCCACTCAAGCACACCTGCGCAGCTTGCCATTTCCGGCTGAGGGTACAGGCACACTACACCCTCCCCTCTGTCCGAGTGGCAGGAAAAACCCCTTTCCTTACTATTCTGCCCGATCGGCAGTACACACACCCTGCTGGTCTGGCCGGTTTGGGCAAGGATTAAAACCCATCTTTCTGCCATCCCTGCAGATGATAGCGGGCACACTCACCCCGCCGCTCTGT
The DNA here is from genome assembly GCA_021962125.1 of Bulinus truncatus. Lineage (NCBI taxonomy): Eukaryota > Metazoa > Mollusca > Gastropoda > Planorbidae > Bulinus > Bulinus truncatus. The sequence goes on from JAGDYQ010000006.1 coordinate 8,036,514, forward strand.
AGGCATGGCAGACGTGCATCAGCGCCGCCAACAATGTTGGTGTGGTAGGCACACTACACCCTACCATGCTGGCAATGGCGGCGTTAAAAAAAAACAAAAAAAAAAAATCATCATCCTGTGCATTGACTGAACACTTCAAAAATTATGTCAATGTGGAAATGATTTTATATAGTTATAAATATTTTCGTCCACCAAAGTATTTATGACATCTAACATACATAAAGGATTTCTCTAAAATACACAACATTTTGAGATACAAAAAATGTAGAAACATATAAAGTATCTTAGATTCCCATATGAGGTTTGTGTAGAAATTCGCGAACAGGATTAGTCTCAATCATTTTACATTCTGAGTTATTGTATTGTTAACATATTGATTAAATGCAAGCTAAAACTTCTTGGACTGTATTGCTGGTAGGATTATTTGTACCAATTTTTTAAAAAAATATACCAGTAAATACATTTTTTTATCGTTTTAGAAAAACAGTTTTAAGCAAAAAAAAAACAAGAAGAAGAAAACATTTTGTGAAAAGAAATGTTCAGAATTTAAAAAATGAATCATAAAATTCTCCTCTTGTCATTTAATTGTAACAAAAAAAACAACTAATGTTGTTAAAACTAATGTGGTTAAACTAGTGTTGTTTCTTTGTTAAAAATGTTAAGTATAATTGCTTTGACATTGAATCATAATGAAAAAAAAAAAATTCTCCACACAAATATACAAACACATGCATTTGAATCATTCAATGTCAGGATCATTGTACAAAATAAAAGGGCAGGGACGCGTATTTACTACCACTAGGAGGGTACATTCATTGTAGAGACTTGCAAATACTACATTCTAAAGTCCTCCAAAAGATCCATATATTTTTGTGCTGTCCCTTAATCAAGTGTGATTTTCTTTTGTGTCAACACTCATTTAATCGGGACACAGCTCATTAATACTTTCAGCAGAAATCTCTATATAATGTTCTTTTAATCGGGGTACAGTTCATTAGTAATTTCAGCAGAATTCTCTTTATATAATGTTCGTTTAAACGGGGTACAGTTCATTAGTAATTTCAGCAGAATTCTCTTTATATAATGTTCGTTTAAACGGGGCACAGTTCATTTGTACTTTCAGCAGAATTCTCTTTATATAATGTTCGTTTAAACGGGGCACAGTTCATTTGTACTTTCAGCAGAATTCTCTTTATATAATGTTCGTTTAAACGGGGCACAGTTCATTTGTACTTTCAGCGGAATTCTCTTTATATAATGTTCGTTTAAACGGGGCACAGTTCATTTGTACTTTCAGCAGAAGTCTCTTTATCTAATGTTCGTTTAATCACAATACAATTCATTAGCACATAGTACTTTCAGCAGAAGACTCTCTGTGTAAGGCCAATAGTTATTATAAAATGAAGGCATTCAGAGATGTTAATTGATGGAGCGTATCCAGTGAGTATCCACAATATAGCTGAGCCTGACATAGTTTATAGACCGGACGTACATGTTAATGAGCTTTTCAACATTCCACCGAATTGCTGTATGTTTCGTCGACATTGTCAATGGCGTAGCTGCCGGAAGTTGTCGTTGATCCATCATCATCATCTTCATCTATGCTGTGGTTCAACGATGAAAGAGGCACGTGACGGTGTGAGTACTGGGCCTGCTGCTGATGCTGCTGTTGCTGCGGTTGCATCTGTTGTTGCTGATGTTGCAGTGGTGGGTAGAGGTTGGGTGACAACAAATGCTGCTTCAGTGGTGCCCCCTGCATGCGATCGTGCCTCGCTATGGCGTCCCGGCTCAGCGGTACAGATATGGCTGATCGGTTGATTGAATCGCGTGAGTCGTACCTAGGAGGTCCGTGGGATCTTCCATTCTGGTGAGCAGGGGGAGGTAGGAAGGATAATCCTGGTCCCATTTCACCTTTGGGTCCAATGTTCATGGGATGGGGCACCCCGAATGTGGACTGGCTCACTGGAATGTTCCTGTGCTGGTCAGCCAGACCTTGTGAGGGTTTCGAGCTGCGGTGCTCATCATCCAGAGTGAATCTGACCTTATTGGCCAACTTCCTAGACTTGTCCAGGTCATTCTGTGCCACGAAGACACGGTCCGAGCGAGATAGGTCACTCAGGCTGCTGAAGTCGCGTGGTAGCACTGGGCCGAACGTTGATCTCTGTGTAAGGGGAATGGCGCCCGTGGCCACTGGTTCTCTTGGAGGTACGCGTGGGGCCACTATGTTGGGGCCCACTATGTTGGGGCCCACATTTACATTGTTATAGTTATTGACCGGTGGAGTTCCTGCATCAAAAGAAAAGGGGAAAAAAACTGTAAAACATCATATTAAAAACTAATTTTTTAAATGCCTACATTATTTTACACTTTAGTAACCTCAAATATTGTAGTCAATAATTTACTGACCTCCTGTCGAGAGTTCTTCTACGTCACTGGCACCCCGTCCACTGTCACTGGTTGTGACGTCACCAGATGAGTCACTGTGGTGGTCGTCACTGGTGGCTCTAGTTCTAGTCTGGAAATAAATAAGTACTGTTGAAAGAAATGTTACAGCGAGCGACTACTATAGACAAAAAGACAAGCGACCCCACTTGTTTACTTTTATGTGTGTTTCTTTTTTGTTTTAAACTCTACAAAAAATATACAAAAGGAGTAATTCCAATCGCGATGGAACAAATTATCAGATAAACATATCTCTATTGTTTTAAAATGTTACTCCAGGGCCAGTGAAAAGACCATAAAGTGGACATTGCGACGGAATATAGGCATTGTCTGAATAACAAAAGTGTTTACATTATACAAAGAATAATTTCTTTAGCAGTAGCAACGTGACTCAATAATTAATGTCCATAAAAATTGAAAAAAATTGCATGGCACTGTAATAAACTTCAGGAAAGAAATCATTCAAGCGTGACCAACTAGAATACGTTGCCCTTTTTTTTTTTGCCTAAATAAAAACCTCTTCAACTCTCATCACCCAACGGCATATTTTTTTCCCTCCTCTTGGAGAATATCCCGAAGCTATCATTGCAATCTAATGTTGACCATATGAGTGCGTTCCCCTGTTGAATATTTTTAAAAGGAGATTTAAAAAAAAAAAATTAAGACCATTCCTAACCCACAGGGGCAATAATGAGAGTCATCAATCACAAGTTCTTTCCCCTTCGATTTTTTTTTTAATGTTACCCCCTTAACCAACTAGAATCGGTTTATTTATTTTTTATTGCCCTTGGTATCAAAAGCCATTAGTCCAAGCCATCGTAATGTGTGTGTGTGAGTTAGTGTGTATGGTAGTATGTGTATGTCAAATAGTGTGTGGCTGAGTGTGATCTTTAGCAAGGGTGACAGTATCGATACAACCGGCTGCCCACTTTGTTCCCGCCTATTAACTTAGCGTCGATGATTAAAGAAAACACACGAAGTACAAGAGGGCGCGGTATTGATCCCAACGCCAGTTCAAGGGAATCGATTCTTTCTTCTGCCCATTCTTTTCATTTCTACCAGAATTTTCAATTAAGAAATGAAATGATATGAAGTACAACTGCAAGAAGAGCATGTTAGCCGGGGGGGGGGAGGGGCAGATGTGAGGGGGTGGGGGGCAACTCTGTTGGGCGATAACTGTGGGGAGGATAAACAAATGGGAAGAAAAAAAACAAAACACCTGAACCAAGGTGGAACTATTGATTCACAAGAAATAGACCCCATGGAAAATTCCCGTGAACACGATTCAGTTCAATGGAGGATTTTTTTTATCAATCTTAAAAAAAAAAAGAAAATAATCTTGACACATACATAATAAAACGTGAATGAAATGTAGAATGTTTTTGTAGACACCCCCCCTCACCCGACTTCCCCGCCATCTTGCTCTCAGACACATTGCTCACATTGTCTTGACCATGTAATATGTTTTCACAATACAGCTTTATGTTGTCCTCTATCCCACCTTTCCACTTAATGAAAACGATATTGAAAACTGATGTGTGGTTTGAAAAGTATCCACTTAAGAGAAGAAAAAAGACGAGACTTTATTATTAACTTAATTAACTTAAAGAAGTATTGAGGAGAGGAGGGCAATGTCGTAAAGAGAGGCGGTCATAACAGGCGGCGATATAATGGGGCAGAAACATTTTAATTGGAAGGGGGGAAGCACTTCGAACATTAGCATCACACTGACGAAATGATTTTGATATTATGTAAATGTTAATGGATATGGTTCTGGAGAGAATTGCTACAGAAACCTGATATCTGGCAAGAATCTTTACAGAAACCTGATATCTGTTGAAAATTGATAAAGAAACCTGATAGCTGGTATCGGAATCTACATGTAAAAATATGAAAGGGGGCGGGATGGGGTGGCTACAAATCTTTGTTATCCATAGATTAGCAATGGTACTTTGTGCTTTAAATGTAACATGAATGTAAGACGCCCATTGATTGGATCATCGAGTTGTTGTCATTGACTACAATGTAAATAGATCCAACTCAGCGGTGAAACTGTATGAATAATACATTTGGCAAGGTTATTACAAGGGTTTGTTTGGCAAGGTTATTACAAGGGTTTGTTAAGTACAGTGTATTGTTGTACAAATTTACATTTGAAACTATTGTTTACTATGACAGTAATGTGAACTTAACATTAATGTATGCATTGAACAGTTCATTATTACATGTTTTGAAAATCGGGTTGTAAAAGTACAGTGTATTGTTAATATGACGGACATCGTTAAATTTGAAACTATTGTTTAATGTACAGAATTGTACATACTGTAAACTTAAATTTGTTTTAAGCATTGAAAAGGTGCTTTCAACTAGGGGTTACACATTTCTCATGAAGGGCCACCAAAGAGCTGAGGCCGGCTCTAGCTATAACTTACTGGCAATACAGACATAGGCCTAAATAGATATCACTGTACCAAGAGGACAAAAAAATAAACTAAATGCCTAATGAAATACAAACAAATACGCTGAGCAACAAAGTGTCAAGAAAATAATTAACAAACAATGAATAGAAAAAAAAAATAGACTTCACGACAAGTTGTTGTGGCCAGCTGTTTGTTTTTAAAGGGAAGAAACAAAAATGTAATTTGTACGCCAAATGAAATAATAACAAATATCTAACAGTGTACATACCTCTGTATACAACGAAAAACTCGGGGGGTCCAAAAGATCTTGAGCCAGCATCGAGGGGGCTGGTTTGTACGTGCTGCCACCGCCACCGGCCATTTTGAAACTCTCGAAAGAGGTATTTTGGTCACGTGGTTTGATATTTCCGTCTCCAAAACCTGCCTCCTTATCTGAAGAGTTGATCAGATAGTTCGGTACGCTATGAAGACCAACTTCCGCTATGTCTTTGGGAAGTGGCGCGTGTCTGTGGTTGGGATCTTTACCTTTCAGGTTCGGTTCCGAGCATCTCCCCAGGTCCGTTCGTTTCAGAATGATGATGATTGTGATGATGATGACGGTGATGATTACGGTGATGCCAGCAATGATCCCGGCGATGATGACGTACTTCTGGTCCATGATCACAGCGTCGCCGAGGATGGTGGCGTTGGTGAAGTCGATGTTGACGTAGAGGAAAGTTTCGTTGTACATGCGAGGGTTGCCGCCGTCCTGCACAGAGATGGTCAGCCGCAGCTCGCTACCTCGATTCTGAGACAGCCGCTTGGCCACGAAGATGGTGCCCGTCGTGTTGTCGATGCTGAAGATGTTGGTGGGGTTCCCCTCGGCTATGATATAAAGCAGCCTGGCGTTGGCATCCAAGTCAGCGTCCGAGGCGACGACCCTGGCTATGACGCTGCCCGGAGAGAGGTTAGCGCTGATGTTGATGGAGTCGTTCCCGGGGATGGGGTAGAGAAGGTAGGGAGAGTGGTCATTGTCGTCTGTGATTGTAATGGTCAAAGTGGAGGTACTGCTGAGAGAAGGGCTTCCCCCGTCTTTCACGGACACGAGTATGGAATAGAGGTCAACCTCTTCCCTGTCGAATGTCTTAGTGGTAGTGATGACCCCTGACTCGGACACGAGAAAACTACTGGACGGGTCAGAAACGAGACTGAATGTGTACTGAGCGTTCATCCCGTCGTCCGAATCCTGAGCGACAATCTGTCCGACGAAAGACCCGGGCGGTTCGTTTTCCTTGACCAGGTACTCCGCTCTGATGATGTTCGGGGCATTGTCGTTGACGTCATCCACAAACACGGTCACTGTGGTGCTGCCAGTCATGGCTGGAGTTCCCTTATCAACGGCAAAAACTGTGAGGAAGATGACCGGTGTAGTTTCTCTGTCCAGTGGCGATACAAGTGAGACCCATCCTGTGATGGGATCCACCGAGAAGACGCTGCTGGAGTTAGCCGTGAGTTGGTAAGTGAACTCTTTATTGACGCCCTCGTCCGCGTCTGTAGCGGACACTTTAATCAAATTCGCCTTTCTCGGAATGTTTTCAGCGACTTTCACCTTGTTGGGAGTATCGGCGAACTGCGGGCTGTTATCATTCACGTCTTTCACGCGCACAGTGACATTTACGAAGGCCGATAGAATCGGCGATCCCCTGTCGGAACATTTGAGAACCACGGTCATCTCTGGCTGAGACTCCCTGTCCAATGGAGTTTTGACTTCCACGGCGTACCCGTGATCCTCGATGAGCTGAAGCAGGAACTGTGGGTTCATTGAGATGCAGTCGACGTCCCCGTTGTTTCCCTCGTCATTGTCCACGTACTTGATGGTGCCAATGAAAGATCCCACAGGAATGTCTTCAGACAGCAGGATGGTGTTGTTGACAAGAGACTCGGCCAATGTGAGGGAGAGTTTCGGTGGCTTGTTGCCCACGTCCAAGACATTGATGATCAGCGTAGCCTGTGACGATCTGGGTGACATCCCGTTATCCTTAGCCTCTACTACGGCCTGGAATTTCAGAGACTCGTACAACAGTTCAGATTTGACCACAATCATGCCGGTCTCGGAATTCAAAGCAAATAGCTGGAGAACTTTGCTGGAAGTTAAAGAGCTGAACTGATACGAGATTCGACCGTTGTCCCCTGAGTCCAAGTCTGTTGCACTGATAGCGCCGACAGAGCTTCCTATGGTAGCAGTTTCCTGTATGGAGAAGTTAAAGAGTGTCTGCGTAAATATCGGGTTATTGTCGTTCACGTCTACTACAACAACAGTCACCGAGAGTGTGCCAGTGAGGGCGTTGCTGGTGTTGCCGTCTCTGGCGAAGATGAGTAGGTTGTAAGTGGATTGGGTCTCCCTGTCCAGGTTCTGAAGGAGGACAAGCTTCAGGAACGACGCATCTAAAAGTTTCTCCTCCTTCAACTCAAACACTTCGCTTCTGTCCATCCAGTACGAGACTGCAGCATTCACGCCAGAGTCCCTATCTATGGCCGGCGGGATGGACATCTCGCTTCCGATCTGCTCGGCCTCGGATATGCTCAGCTGCAGCTGGTTCTGTAGGAAAGTCGGCGGGTTGTCGTTGATGTCCAGTATGCTGACCACGACGTTGATGACTTTGTAAATGGAGACGTCCTGCTGGACGGTGACGTCAAACATCAGATTGCACGTAGTGGCTGAAGCATCGCAGACTTTCTCCCTGTCGATCTTGGAGTTGGTGTACAGAGCCCCTGTCCGGTTGTTGATGGTCAGCTGAGATACCCTGAGACTGTCCGAGCTCAAGATCTGATACTTAAGACGGTCGAAGACGTCTTGAGTAACCTCATTCCTGAGTCCACTTTCATCGGCGACGTTGCCTATGAAAGTGTTTGGGGGCTGTTCCTCTACCAGATTGAAGGCGATGCTTTTTCTGCTTTGTGATAGAACTGTCGTGAACAGCAGGTGGACCGCGGTCAGGAAGATGAGTGTGGATAGTTTCATGACTGACGGCTGTAAACTGACGATATAACACTTTTCTTTAATACATCAGGAGATCTGAAAACAAAACAATGATATCAAACAATGAACGTGTCACCATTGTCTAATATGATCAAATGAAACGTTTTAGTATGTACGAAAATAAGAAGTTCACTGGAGTAAACTAGACCCTTTATTTTGGCATGTGGAGTGTGTTGTACATTTTTGACTATAGCGTCTTCAAGATTTAAAGATTTATCTTTGATAAATAAAAACACTCATTAATATATCCGAGTATATAGACTGTCATCTAACCTGTTTCAATTTATTTTATAATTAATGTGATATCTATCTATCTATCTATCTATCTATCTATCTATCTATCTATCTATCTATCTATCTATCTATCTATCTATCTATCTATCTTATCTATCTATCTATCTATCTTATCTATCTATCTTATCTATCTATCTATCTATTTATCTTATCTATCTATCTATCTATCTATCTATCTATATATATATATATATATATATATATATATATAGCTCTCTATAACTATATTTATCTATAGCTATCTATAACTATATTTATCTTAGTTTATGTTTATCTATAGAACAGAAAGGTATGTGAAGTAAAGAAATCTACTATGTAATGTGCTCAATACACTAACACTATTTATTATTCTTGTAGCATCCCTAAGCAAACAAAGAAACCCAACAGACAAGGAGCAATAACTTTTTGATGATAAATATATATATAAGCCCTTACAGTTTCCACATGTGGCACACATCACCTCAACCACCACACACCCCAAACTTCTCTGATATTTCCGAACTTGTGGCTAATCAGGAGCACGAACATACAGACCGGGGAAAAAACAAACATGGACAATCCAAAAACAAAGGAAGGATTTAAACGACGAAACAATGATATGGAGCGCGTTGCTATGGACGCGGTTGTCACGTATGACATTTGAGTTTAAATATTTTTTTGTTTAACCGAGCACCTATCACAGCAGGGCTATAAGACGTCATTATGAAGTGAACACATTTGGTCATGATAAAGTTGGTGTCTGCATTGTGTTCATTGTATAAGCTTTTACCTGAATAGTGAATATAGTTAGATGTCCACATCTGAAGGAGAAAAATACTGTCATTCAAGTAATGTATTATTTTGACCCACTTTCAGTATCAAAAGACCAATAAATAAACAAAATAAATATTTTACGTCATATTATCGAAACGATTCATACTGCGCCACACCAACCATCGCGCGCCTTTCACACAAAAACAAATATTAATAAATTAAATACTGGCTACAGAGAGGTAACAATGCCTAAAATTGACTAAAAATCATGAAATATTCTGTTGAGAATTGGTAATTTTATGTAATCATAACAACAGTGCCGAACCTATAGATTTGGAGGCCCGGGGGGCTTGGCCTCGTTGGGGCCCCTGCATTTTGACATTCGACACAATGACATGAGATAATGTACTTAATATTTAATATAAAAAATAATTTGGGCCCCCCCTCAAGCTGGGGCCCAGGGGGACTTTCGAATTTGGACCCCCCTTCCCCCACCCTAAGTACGCCTCTGCATAACAAATTCTATGTGAAATTCAAAGCAGCAAATAGTTAACATGTATAAGAAGCTCCCAATCCACTGAATGGTACCGTGTACCATTTAATGACAAGTCTTCAACCGACGAAAGTAACTCCTGGGTGTTCAGAAATCACATGGAATCCAGCAGATAATGTTTGCCGCACACACAAAAGAATCAAATGGCTCAATGAGCCATCTATTTTTATTACCGGGAATACCCTTTAGTTTATTTACGAATTAAAGGAGAAAATAATGAACGAGCTTGTGAATTGTAATAACATATGTGTACATATTTTTGTTTAAAGTCTTTTTACTTTCTTACAAAAAATGACTGAAGTAAATGAGCTACATGTATTACCAGCCATATTATTTTATTTATTTATTTATTTAAAAGAAAACCAAACGTTATTATATTGATGAGCAAAACACATTTTTCGAGTTTAAGAAATTCCAATGGATTTATTACACAGAGCAAATGTCAGATTTAATTGGAGGTTCACTCAAAAGACTTGTTTATTGTAAAACGTGTAAATAAATAAACCTGCCTGGCATCACCCATTCCCAGAGCCGTTGTTTACAGTGTGAATCGTGTATATTTTTTCCTGCCATCTGTATCAAAGCTCGCCATCTTTTTCTTTTTTGAAAACTCTTCCCTTAACCTATTACCGCCCCTTGTTTTAATCATTTGGGTTCGTTTGATTTCTCTCCCCCTTGTTCTCTGCGCGCGATCATTTCTCGCCTCCGCTGTTCAGATTGTGTACGTTATTGCAATAAAAAGCCAGGGGAACTGAAGCAGGAAGTGCTGGCACTCGTTCCTGCATCCTGCCCCGTTAACCCCCCACCCTCACAAAAGCATGGGGGAACACCTGACCATATAACAGGGCTCGGAGCGTAAAGTTTACATCTTAACTTTTCTTATTACCATCTGACCCGACCGGACAAATTAGTGAGGGATAGGGGGGGGGGTATTTTTTTTCTTTTTTTGGTAGGTGCTTTCTTCCCCCCCCCGCCCCCCCCCCCAGTCTCTAAACACACAGTGCACCCCCCTGTCTGGGGGGAAAGTGCCTTCACACTAAAAGCTCAGGGTTCACGAGTGTTTACTTTATTGCCGAGTTAAAATAATATTTAAACTTTGGCCAATTTCGTCCGGCCCACGTCTGCTCCCAACATGCGCGGGATGGGATGAAGAGTACTGGCCCTTGACAGGCCAAAAGATGACATGTTATTGGGATGGGGTATACAGTGGGATCATCTTGTGAAGGGGATGGGTTGGGGGAGGGGGTTGTGGCGCTTGAAAGAAATTACATAGTCCGTGAAAATCATAAACAAAGGGCTGATTCCTTTTGTTGGTTATTATTTTTTTGATCAGATATGCCACAAATTTAATTTGGTCAAATTTTGAACATAAAGAACACAATAGGTATTATGGTTGAAAAGTAAATTAGTTAAAAAGATTACATTTCAGACTGATACAACTTATGCATTCTTCAAAAATGAGTAGCTTAGCTTTGACTACAGCTGCCAAAAAAAATGTGCTAAATCATTAGTGATGAAAAAATGCATGGCAACTGTTGAGCACATAATTATGATGAGCTGTACAAGTGAGCATTGTGGCAAGGTGTCAAGAAAATAAGTGAAATTACTTAATCAGACGAACTGAAGGACCAAATCACACCATTTCATACACAATACCTTTATGTAGAAAACAATAATGTGGTTATAGGAGAGATTGGTAGACGAGACTGAGGGTTGGGGGGAGAGACGGGGTGGTGGGAGGGGGAGGGAGGGAGGAGAGGAGTGAATAATAGGATTTAGGAGAAAGGTACAGAATTGTAGACATGAAACATATTAGGGAGAAAGGTACAGAATTGTAGACATGAAACATATTAGGGAGAAAGGTACAGAATTGTAGACATGAAACATATTGGGAGAAAGGTACAGAATTGTAGACATGAAACATATTAGGGAGAAAGGTACAGGGTAGACATGAAACATATTAGGGAGAAAGGTACAGAATTGTAGACATGAAACATATTAGGGAGAAAGGTACAGAATTGTAGACATGAAACATATTAGGGAGAAAGGTACAGAATTGTAGACATGAAACATATTAGGGAGAAAGGTACAGAATTGTAGACATGAAACATATTAGGGAGAAAGGTACAGAATTGTAGACATGAAACATATTAGGGAGAAAGGTACAGAATTGTAGACATGAAACATATTAGGGAGAAAGGTACAGAATTGTAGACATGAAACATATTAGGGAGAAAGGTACAGAATTGTAGACATGAAACATATTAGGGAGAAAGGTACAGAATTGTAGACATGAAACATATTAGGGAGAGAGGGTACAGAATTGTAGACATGAAACATATTAAGGGAGAGAGGTAGACATGAAACATATTAGGGAGAGAGGTACAGAATTGTAGACATGAAACATATTAGGGAGAAAGGTACAGAATTGTAGACATGAAACATATTAGGGAGAAGGTACAGAAATTGTAGACATGAAACATATTAGGAGAAAGGTACAGAATTGTAGACATGAAACATATTAAGGGAGAAAGGTACAGAATTGTAGACATGAAACATATTAGGAAGAAAGGTACAGAATTGTAGACATGAAACATATTAGGGAGAAAGGTACAGAATTGTAGACATGAAACATATTAGGGAGAAAGGTACAGAATTGTAGACATGAAACATATTAGGGAGAGAGATATAGAAATGTCGACATGAAACATCTACCAGATTCACGGGTTAAATGGAAGGTGGGCAGATGAAATCTATTATAACGAGCCAGTTTAACACTAAATCAGACCCATAGAATGACTTCTTTTACAGACCTAAACAAGTTTTTTCCACATGATGCCAATTTTTTGTTGGTAATTAAAGCTTTTCAATAATGATCGACACCGTCATGTCTCTTATGAACAAATAATGAAGTTGAAAGAACTATCCACGTGCCTTACACCTGGCCCTCACTGACTATCATCCACCCGACACTAACTAAAGACACCCGCCATATCTCATTAGTGCCTTAGATATTTTTCTTTTCTTCTTTACTTTGATGGGTCAAAGGTTTACGTTTATGTAAAAAGATCCACATTCCCCCCCCCCACCCCCCCAACCGACCACCCTCCAAGGTATTATTTTATGAGCTGTTAATTGATTCCAGGAACTGACGTCAGAAAGGGTATCAGCACCATGTGGAAGTTATAGCATGTCTTGAAACTGCAGTACAGAGAAAACAAACCCTAGCTTCGTTGCATGTGTGTATTAGGCTAATTTCTTTATTTCTTTCTTTTTAACCTCTAGTCTATAGTTTGTAAAGATGGGTAATAGATGGTGGGCGTGGCAAGTTTACTTTTCATTAATTATATCACGGATGAAATTGTTCACGTGTTTATTTGTGGGAAATTGTGTAAGCCTGGGAGAAAAGTTCCCTATTATGATATCAAGTGTCAATAATATTAATTATCCCCAGAAACTTTTTTTTATTCCGCATAAAAATATACTATAATTGCTTGGTAAAGGAAAAACAAAGTATTTTCGTTTTTTAATAAAACTTAAAGCGAGTATGTCAAAGTATTGCGTGATTGATGACAATAATAATAAACTAAATCTTGTAAATCTTAGATTAAAACAAAATGTTTAACGTGTGTCATCTACTTAAAATTAAAATGAAAAATTTATTAACTGGCAAATTTATTTTTGTCCTTAAATTTGTTATCGTTATTCTTTATATTTATTTAAAGCAGTGCGTCCCAAAGTGTGGTATGTGTACCCCGTAGGTATGTTAAGAGTTTGCAGGAGGTACGCTCTGCACCGGGCTGAGAACATGGCACAAACATGCACGAGTAGAGCACACAACAATCAAACTGGAGGAAACCATGATCCTAAAAAAATAGATCAAGTTGTTTTTTCCTCGGGGTATTCAGTATTACGTGAAAAAAAGGGGGAAAGGGGCCAAAATTTGGGAAACATTGATTTAAAGCAGGGCTTCTTAAACTTTTGTAATTCACGACCCCATTTATGATTTGCGAGTTTCTTGACGACCCCATCCAAATACAAAAGAAAAATAAATTAATATTGTTTGATGATTTATTTATTAGGTTAAATTGTATTTTTATCTCTCGCGACCCCAGAATTTTGCTACGCGACCCCAAATGGGGTCGCGACCCATAGTTTAAGAAGCCCTGATTTAAAGTATAAGTTGTTTTTTTTTCTAACTAAAACATAACAAAAGAAAACATAACTTAAAAAATCGATGCATTGTATCACTTTGGTAAAGTGGCAAGTTGGTCGACTACAGTGCTACAAGACTGATGACAATAAACTGAACATCCTCCCAACAATATCGACAAGAGCAGAAGTGGGGGAAAAGGGTGGGGGAAAAAAAAAACTCAAATAAAAGCGGCACATAAAAATAGATTTGATTGGATATAATAAAATAAAAAGGCTGCCGTGATTGGTCGTGGCCCCGTGATGACGTTTACTATCAATAAAACCATAGCTCAGTCGTATGATTGTGATGTAGTCCAAGCAGTCAAGAATGCTATCTTTCCCTTTCCCCCCCCCCCTTTCCCCTCGTGCGCTCACATCACCAGTTACAGCTGAAGATAATTTACGGGACACCCACCAGTAACCTTTGACATTAGGTAAAAGTTGTTTTTTTTTTTTAGTTTCCTCTCCCTCACTCATTGGTATAGCCTCAAACCCCCTGCCCCCCTCCCTCCCCCATCGGTTAGAACTCTTGACAGCTCATCATTCTAAAACCCTGTGTGAAAAGAAATAACATGTACAATGGGGATGCCAGAAGAACCTTCATCCAGAGTTTGAGTTGAGAAAAAAATATATATATATATAAATAACAAGGGTTGGGGGAAACAGTTCCAAGTATTTAGCACCTCATGACAATTCAACACTCACATAACTCCAGATGAATTAGCTGTAAAGTATTACTTGGTTATTTACAACAAAAGAAAAACATTGCGTGGGGTGGAGAGTATGTCTTTGTTCTGCCATATGGTTTAACAGTGACGGGTTTGAGAGTTCAAAAAAAAAATATGTGGAGTGAACGAGTTTTTTAGGGGTTTACCCCGCCATGTTCTCTTATGGAAACATTGACAACAATCTTAGAGAATACTTAGCGTCAAGTGTAATCAATCAAAAACTCATATTTTTTTACCGAATAGATCATAAGGGAAATCTTCTCTACCGATTCGTTTTATTCTATACTGTAAAACACAAAGTACAAACATCACATAATGGCAAGCAATAATAAAACAAAAAACATTCACTATACCAGGGGTCGGTAACCTGCGGTTCGCGAGCCGCATGAGGCTCTTTCGGTATCAAATTGCGGCTCTTTCGATGTCCAATTGCGGCCTAATCAAATACCATAATATTGAAACAACAATTTAAGTGGCTCTTTAAAAACTGAGAAAATTGTTAATTATAACTTTTGGCTCTTCCGTCTTAAAAGGTTGCCGACCCCTGCACTATACCATGCCTAAAGCCAAGCCCAGTCTACCCACCTCCTACTGCCAACCCCCTCCCTTCCCACTGTACACATCCTATCAAGCTATGGGAAATTACTTTTGCATAGAGAACCTCGAAAACTTAAGACCGGTTCTGACCATGTGTTAATTATTCAACGAGAATACATAGGCTGTTCGCTCTTCTACCTACCTACATGCTGGTATCGAAAATCTTTAATCAATTATTTATGTTTTATGTTTCCCATTAAAATTGTATTTCCTTGAGGAACAAAAAGTACGTGACATTAAAATATGATAAAGCAATTATAAACATGTGAACATCACTGGCTAATTTGGATGGTTTTATTTCACGGCTGTTAGCACCGTCGCTTCAAACGTTGTGTTGTTTTTTTTTTCTCAGTTCATTTACCAAAAAAAAATATAAAAAAATAATTGCTTATTGATAATTTATTATCTGGACGACGAGTTCTAGAAGACGATATTTTCTAGGACAAAGAGATGAAGTCGTCACAGTACTAATGTGACGTGTGCTTGGGACAGAGTTCCTCTCATTTGACACGGTCCCGCCAAGATAATCGTCTGCACGCAAAAAAAGCTGGACTTGTTTTACAGTAGATAAGTGGTGGCTTATTCCTCTGTTTATAGATAGATAGATAGATAGATAGATAGATAGATAGATAGATAGATAGACAGATAGACAGACAGACAGACAGACAGACAGACAGACAGACAGACAGACAGATAGACAGATAGATAGATAGATAGATAGATAGATAGATAGATAGATAGATAGATAGATAGATAGATAGATAGATAGATAGATAGATAGATAGATAGATAGATAGATAGATAGATAGATAGATAGATAGATAGATAGATAGATAGATAGATAGATAGATAGATAGATAGATAGATAGATAGATAGATAGATAGATAGATAGATAGATAGATAGATAGATAGATAGATAGATAGATAGATAGATAGATAGATAGATAGATATCATAATCACAAATTGAAACTGCTTAAATATTATCTTCTGATTCTTTAACATATTCTTAACCCGTCGCTTTAGATGAGACATCTAGAATATCTTTTCTGTATTTGGAGCATTTTAGGGGCTGCAAAAGTCTTGCAAAAAAATCTAGACATACATGTATATAGTAATTTCACCCTACACAGTGTATTTGTCCACAACCTAGCACCTAACACCAGTTGTGATCCTCAAAAGTACACTACCCTCACAGACTAATACAGACTGTGGTATTCTGGGTAGAATTCATGGTAATGAAATGTCAAAAGTTTTCATCGCGTTGTATATTAACATTGTAACTTGAGAATCATCGATGTTTGTCTCCATGTCAGGGGGAGACGACTTCATTAAGGAGAAATGGGGAATAACTCGCTGGATAACACGTCTTGATGTACGAGGTGATGACACATTGTAATAAGTAATATAACGATGATGACACATTGTAATAAGTAATATAACGATGATGACACATTGTAATAAGTAATATAACGATGATGACACATTGTAATAAGTAATATAACGATGATGATACATTGTAATAAGTAATATAACGATGATGACACATTGTAATAAGTAATATAACGATGATGACACATTGTAATAAGTAATATAACGATGATGACACATTGTAATAAGTAATATAGCGATGATGACACCTTGTAATAAGTAATATAACGATGATGACACATTGTAATAAGTAATATAACGATGATGACACATTGTAATAAGTAATATAACGATGATGACACATTGTTAAAAGTAATATAACGATGATGACACATTGTAATAAGTAATATAACGATGATGACACATTGTTAAAAGTAATATAACGATATGAACGTGGTGTAGAATCAGAGAAAAAAAGAGAAAAAATAAAACTGAATGACAAGTAAAGAAATATTGTACAGTGTGAAGTGAAAAAAATGTGAATTGAGATGAGACACTGTGTTGTCTCGAAACACAAGTCAAAGTGAGTTACAGTAGGATTGTAAGTCAGTGTAATTGTTAAATTGAAGTGAAAGTATTAGATGCGAGAAAACGGAGGTAAGTGGGGGGGGGGTATTAAGATAGGAAAGTGATAATGGTGTAAGATAATGAGATTATGTGAAGAAAGAAATGTATAACTGGAAACATTCCTTCTTTGATTGTGTTTATTTGTTGTTGTTTGAGCTATATGTAGACTGGACACATTCTGTAATATTCGAAGATCAAGGTTAAATTACCTTTTGGACACAGTGGAGCATGAAAAAATTAGAACACTTTATACTGATATCGGGGACTAAGCGATCACCTACTTCGCAATAAATCGCATTTGCGCTAAACTGAAACTTAGCTGGATAATATCGCACACACAAACAAACATTGTATGATGGAAATATATTAAAACGTCAACACAAAACAATCGACTTGGCGTAATGTTAGTTGATATAAACACACAATGAGAAGAATGACAAGAAATGAACAAACTAACTTTATACATTAAGTTGAGAATTTTAGTTACAAACAAGGGCGTAGGTAGGGTACTGCGGATAATGAGGCGTTGAAAGAATGCTGTGAATTATTTGAGCACTTTTCTGATTGTGAGGTTCTGGTTATATGTCTTTGATTGAAGTAACAACATACTGATACTCTCGGAAGTATAAACACACAACATTAATTATCTCAGAACGTATGATGTATATTGATTCTTAAAAAAAAAAATCCTTTCCCATTTCGTATTCAAAATGTACACGACCTAATGGTCGTTTAAGGATTCATCCACTACATTTTCCTCCGTAAAACTTATAATTTATAGTTTCAGTTAGATTATAAATAAATATATTAAAACTACAACGATAGTTAAATATAGTTATTATGTAGGCTGTATTGATATTGACAATAGTTTTGTGGTATGTTGTACTATGGTGGCGAAAAATTGCTTTTAGTTATTAGAGTTACATTAGTTTTAATTTTATTTAAATACCTAGCTTTGTTATTTTATTATGTTTGTTATTGATAATAAAAACGATCATCGCTTACCTAGATTAAATACTTGAATGCTTTAACATCAGAAGATAATATAAAATGTCCATAAACACAGGTATGAATATATCCAAAACAAGTGAATGATATTTTGGAAATGTTTAAAAGTGAAGTCTAAATCATTTTAAATGTAGACCATGATGAGGCCACAGACTCTTGCGATATGGCTCGGGAATTTTTTGTTATTGGGTTGGGGGGGGGGAGGCTGTCTTGGACATATCTACACAGGTACAACAATGAAATGTTGCGAGCGAACGCTGAGGGTGCGGCGTAAAAGGGAGTGGGGGGTCAGGTATGGCTGATAGGTGAATTGACCACATTGTTACGTTTGGTATGGTTGGTTGATTGTTTTTGTTAGTCCACTCCAGTACCGGGAGAAATAAAAAATTAACAAGGACCATCTGTTAAAATATTTTAAGTTCGAACGTGTGTCATTAGTGGTGGTTCTTTTGAAGTAACCAGACGCTGCAACTATAGGGGACTGGTTCAGTGCTACTGTTGACAAGATAAGTTTGTAGTAAACTTCCTGTTTCTTATGTGACAGACATCCCAGTTGTTGTTTTTAGAGTTGCTGTGTTCTGTTTAGACATCCCCCCCCCACAACACACACAACCTCAGCAAAACAACGCCATGTTTGTTGTTGTTTAGTTCAGAATGTTATTTTATTTATCTTACCAAGAAGGTAGACTGAATTTTTAAAAGTGTATTGTATCCCTGACATGTAAAAAATTCTTACTAGTAAACAGTTTTTAAATTGTCAACTAAGTTGTTTTATTTATTTCTCAAAATGTAAAACTGACCAACCTGTGTGCAGACTATCTATATATAGCTGCAGACACACCCGGTGTTTAGCAACATCCGATCTGGGATCAATCGCCTTTGAGTTTACGATAAGCCGAAACACAATGAAAGGATTGGTTCATTGCTAATGTGTGTTGTATGACTAGAGAATGTGAATGTCGATAACCGCTTACACTTTAAATGTAACTATAGCTGCTTACACCTAAATGTAACTATAACCGCTTACACTTTAAATGTAGCTATAGCTGCTTACACCTAAATGTAACTATAACTGCTTACACCTAAATGTAACTATAACTGCTTACACCTGGATGTAACTATAATTGCTTACACCTAAATGTAAATATAACTGCTTACACCTAAATGTAACCATAACTGCTTACACCTAAATGTAACTATAACTGCTTACACCTAAATGTAACTATAACTGCTTACACCTAAATGTAACTATAACTGCTTACACCTAAATGTAACTATAACTACTTACACCTAAATGTAACTATAACTGCTTACACTTGGATGTAACTATAGCTAAGAGGTCCGAAGAATAATTAAAGTGTTCACATGTAATGACGAACAGATATACTGACCACATTCAACATCCAGCATGCGACAACGAAAGCCCGGGTTTGTTACCAATAGTCTTTCTACATTTGTTTTATTATTATGGTTTATTATGTATTTATTATTATGACCCAAATGAGACAATGGGAAATAATTTAAGGTGGTGAACGCTGGTTCAAACGACAGAAAGAAGAATTCAAATGACAGATAGCTTTAATGTGAGTTAAGAGTGTACAGATATTGTAAATGACAACTAGGGGAAGTTGGGAGGCACGTATGTATACATTGTAATAGAGATCACAAAATATAATAATACTCATAGTAATAAAAAAAAATATTTCGTTTCAAATGTGTATGTGGGATGATGTCATGTATAACAATGACAAATAAAGTATTTTACGGTAATTTATTATAATATTAGAAGATATTACATAATCTCTGAACATGTTTATCATAATAATAACGATTATATATATATATATATATATATATATATATATATATATATATATATATATACTAGCTGTACCCTGCAAAACGTTTGGATATAGTTATATCCCCTTAGGCTTGATCGGTAGGCTAGTTTATTTTTGGTCTTCGGGCAGATCCGATTTTTTCATGTTTGTATTTTAAACTGGAATACTGTTGTAATAATTCTTTACTTTCGATTTAACTTAGAACCCAAATCGCTAATATTTTATTATATTGAGCCACAGAATATATAAGTATAATACATAAAGAGCATCGCTATTTAAAACGTCCTATATTATTGACTAAAATAAACGTCACCTGTTTGTGTTATTCCCCCATTAATAGTGTAGCACCTAAATATTGATACACAATAGAATAATACACCAATATGGCGATTTTTTTAAAAAAAAAAACCGATTTCAACCGATGATGCACATAATGTATAATATATATTCTGTGTTTTGAGCCCAGTGCTGAAAGAAAATTAATATAGAGACTTTTAAAAATAAATTTAGTATTTTCACAAACAAGATTAACACCAACGTGTGTTTGGGACTTTTCAAAAAATTAAAAAAAAAAAGATTCTGTCCACTGACAAAAACGTGTCACGCCCCCCCCCCCCGACCATTGTCTCAGTTTGCGGTCAAATTTTTAAGCCAAGGGCATGACTACCGTTGAGTCCGCCGGAGTTATGTCCCCCCCCCCCTTAGTTTAATATTGCCCTGTTTAGTTTTCCCTGTTTGACTCCTAAAGGAAAAGTCAAACACGTCCCGTCCACTAAAACAATCGAGGGCCCTTTCTGGCGACCACACCTTTCTCTTCACCTGTTGTCAGCATGACACAAGCCATGGGGGTGGGGTGGGGGGAGTAGCAAAGTTTACATGTTTTCCCTGTAGTTGGGTTTTTTTTTTTTTGTATTATTATTTTGAAAGTCCCCTGAGGTTAATTTGAACGTGGACAACAGCAGTACCAGCGGCACGCCAGGGATGTTTGCCAGAGCTGCTGACATTTGTCTGTCAAATTACTCGGGAGAGT
Source organism: Bulinus truncatus (assembly GCA_021962125.1). Classification (NCBI taxonomy): domain Eukaryota; kingdom Metazoa; phylum Mollusca; class Gastropoda; family Planorbidae; genus Bulinus; species Bulinus truncatus. Next base: position 8,057,390 of record JAGDYQ010000006.1, read on the forward strand.
CGCTGTCAAGGAGTGAGTTGACAGTGTCCGGTAAACAGTAGGTGTTGAGTGATCACAGAGGCCAGATGTAAGGGGGGGAGGGGGGAGGGGGGTCGTTGAATAAATTATTTATGATTTTTTTTTATTGATTGCATCACCCACCTGTAGCATTTATGTGGGTGGGAAGGTGCGGTACAACCTGTATCTTTATGTCTTAACATCACCACTAGATAGATGTATTCACATTATTACCATTACGTATGTAGCTTTATTTACATTAGGACTAACGACTGGTTCTCATATTATATGATTTAATGTCAAAA